>MU874058.1:0-12678 GCA_036418205.1 Ostertagia ostertagi | reverse complement strand
CGTTTTCACACTTATTCTTAGCATTTTGTAATTTGGTCAGTTTTGAAACTGGGGATAGGAATCTGATCACCAAGGAAGCGGGATGTGACGCGATTCCGAAGGGTACTGTCGTAACCAGCATGAGAATGTCATTACCGATCATCAATCAGAAAGAGTGAAGAGGGAACAGGTTCCGTAGTGCTATAATTGAACTGTCCTCCACTGATCTTTTCGCGGATTGGCGTCAATGGGAGAACTCAGCTGACCCAAGTTAGTTGAGTCCGACGCTAATGGCCTTTCTAAATCAGGGTTTACGTTCAAGCCGTAGTTCCCTGAGCGAAGGAGTCTAACTACAATATTTTGTTCCCAATGGACGACGGCAATGAGGTGTAATCACAGAGCGCATGTTTCTTCGACTCCAGCGGTTTGTATCAGTAGAAGTACGAGACACACATCTTCTCGAGAGTATGAGGACAATGAACAAGGGCTCTCTTTCGCTTATTGAAGGATTTTCAACCAACTTAGCGCCATAGGCCAAAAGCTTTTTGTCCCCCCTTCCCTCTCGATACATGTGACCAAGTCATTCAATTCCGTGGAGACGTATTTTCAGCGGACTCAGTCCTCTCGCACACAGGGTTGACAATCGTGGGTCGGTGTCGAAGACACTAGCGAGTTAAAGAGCATTACCTAAGACCGCCAAAGGTCGTGCGTTATTTAGTGTGTCAGGGTTGGAATTCAATCAGAGCAGAACTTGGTCCCTAGGCAGTTTAACGTCCCAAGCACGAATACCACAGTCGTTTAACGCCAAAACTGGTCGCTATTGCACTGCGAGCGCTGGAGTGCTGCAAGAACTAATGTGGAAAGATTAGAAGGGAAATTTATGAAAAGTAGAAATACAGTTGAGCATTAGTGAAAGGTCACAACAATTCTTTTCTCATTAGAGCAGGATTACACGATAAGGTTGGAGGTAGAAGAAGGCGTAACTAGCCTCGCTGAAAAGGGTGCGAAATGAAATACTAGTCCAGCGAAGGATAGATCTAATATGGCCGTTCCCGCGTCGTTAGCGCCGCGGCACGCCTACACTCTCTCGCCGTCTGAGCCTCTAGCCGTTTAGCAGAGAGAGCGTTAGCGTTGAAGAGGGCAGCACCGATGAGAGTCGCATCAATGCGGAAATCAACGGGCAAAGAAGGGGTCCCATTTCTCGGGTTCTGAACCGTTTCTCATGTTCTCTTCATCTGCACCACTGTCCACCTCTAAGTTAATTTCCAATGGGGGGAGCCAAGAGGCCCATTGTAAACTTCGTCTATAATGTTTCACAAAAACGAAAAAAAAACGCGCGGAGGGGTCTAGTCCACTGATGCTGATCCAAATCCGCGCTGAAACGGCAAATTTACCTACCCCTAACCCAGCCTACCTACCCATAAAACTTCAGTTTCACCTCAAACTCACATGTGATTTCAAGCGACTGAAACGGGTACGACCCCCCTCCTACAAACTCAACCAGGTACGACCCCCCCCCGTTGTTACTAGTAACAACGTAGGGTTGACCCTGCCTACATATAACCATACATTCCACTGGCAAAAAAAACAATTGTGTTCACACTGCTGTTGAGGAGATATGTCCAAAAGATTTGAATTCATGACCCTTCAGGCCAGGATTAATTGGAATACTGGGTTTTGTGTTTATTACTACTTACCAGCACTTATGACAAAGAGAAAGCCAGTAACAAAACAACTGAGTAGAGTCGTAGGAGAAGTTTGATGGATGGTGCATGACTAAGTCTATTCGTAACTTTATGGATGGTGTATTGTAAGGTGTGGTCGTGGATTTGTGTACTGCAACATGGGAGTACCCTTAATTGTCTTAAAGGACAAGAAAGGAAAAGTTTATTAATTCGTTGAAATCAACAACGATTGAACGAATAACAAAGATCACTGGAGGTGGATGGTGTCCGAGGATTTGGAGACCACTGATCGGAGGTCCACAACAGGTGCAGGGCGTAAGTCCGGGGAACCATAAAAGCTTTCTCCCTCTCGCCACGGAGAGCTCTTCAACAATCCCAGCCACTAAGGTTCTTCTCAATGGGCCACTTAGGCCTACTCACGGAGCCACTACGGCTCTTCTTTTACGGCCACTAATCGTAAGGCCAAATTAGCCAAATGAGCCTCTGAGGCTCCTCTCTGCAAGCAATTGAGGCTGGTTGTTTGCACGTCCACACAAGGTCTACTTCTCTTGAGCCAGGCCTCTTTCCTTTCCTACAGCTCCCAGCAGCCTCACCGATAAGGCACCACACAGGTGCCACTAAAACTGCGACGTGATACAGGCACCCGGGAACCCCAGAGCTCTGAAACACTAGAGCCCTGGAAGTGGAACTGAAATTGCCACAGTAGAAAACGGTTTCCTTTTATCGGGACCATCAAGCGCGAATCGCTTCCCTCTTACGAAGGTGACCCCTCATGACCCCCCGCGATTACCTCTTGCGACCTCGTCGTCGACATACTGCTCAAACCTACAGATCTACAGCTAATCTCTCGAAGAAGGCATATCAATATCTGATAGTATAACTTACATTAGTCATACGCCATCCTTCAAACTCCGACCCGTTTTGAGAAAAGAAAATAAACGAAAAAAAGTGGACTGCAGGGCTGGATAAGCCTAGCTGAAGGTTTCTCATGAGTGGCCCGCTCCTCAGCAGCCATATGGCGTGCGTGACACTGTGTAGAACCGTGTGAAGAAAAAGGAGTGGAACGGTCTGTGCTGTCAGACATTACGTGCTTCCAATGGAGCAGTTCCAGTTATCATTCAAGGAGAGGCAATCAATGTGATCATTTGCTCAGAAGGAAGGTTCATTTGCTAGTGTATTAAAGAGCCGACCAGCAGACGAGAAAGGAGCCTCTTCTTGAGATGAGTAACGAAGCAAACCTTGAGGTCAGCTCCAATATTTGTATTTCTTGTAGGCCCTTAAGAGCATTCGGGAGCGCTGTAGCAAGATGCGCGGACAACTTCTATTACTAATGGAGTGTTCATACTTGGCGATCGTAAGTGCGATCAGGCGATTCGGCGATTAGGCGATTAGTCTATAATAAAAAAACACGTATATACATTAGGCGAATAGGCGATTAGGTGTGGAAGAGACTACATACGTATTGATTGGTTTGCTCCGCCCATAGAGCGTTGTAGGCGAGTAGGCGAGTAGGCGATTAGGCGATTAGGCGATCGCTCAATGGGCGGAGCAACAAATCAATACGTATCCTTCCCTCATCGCCTACTCGCCTAATCGCTCAATCGACTACTTGCGTGCTCTCATGATCACTAATCGCATGTACGATCGCTAACCATGGGCACTAAATAAGCGTAGAATTCGACAGAAATCCCTTGAGAAGTGTAAATTGCTCACGCTTGAGCCTTTCTCTCTCCTCCCCGACGGTTTAGTCCCGTATATAATAGAGGATCTTCGACGCGATTTCAATCGTATTGCCCCACATCTTGCGATGGCGCCCATCAGAGCCCTCGAACTCGTACTGGTCTTCAGGAAGGGAACGTGGGGACGAAAGGAGAAACCGGATCGACAGAACAGACACGACCTAATATGGCATTCAACGACGCCTCTATAAGGGCCGGATTTGTGCGCAAAGTGTTCGGTATTGTTACAATAATGGTAAGAACCTGTGCTTTTACTTCATCCATCATAGCAAGTGGTGAAGTAATGCTATGCTTCAGCTTTTGATCAACGCTGTGATGGCAGGATCGGTGACGTTGCACAAACCATTCGCACAACTCATGCACCAGCATGCATATATTTATTTTATTGCTTTGTTAGTCTTCTATATACTTTTGTGTTTTCTCGCTTTTTCAAAGTCTCAGCAGTTGCAAATTGGGGTTCTCCTCCAGGTTATGAAGTGGTTAGGTACAATGCATGTTAATAAGGTACTATGGTAAAATTCCGATATCAAGTACATCTGCAAAGGGAACTATTGTGTGTAGCGGCAGTAGCGTGATACTTTTTTATAACTCGGTGCTGGCAGCGTTTCGTTATCCCTTTCTAACGAGTTCCCGAGATGGCTTCGGCGACAACAGGTATAATAGCTATACAGGGTGATGCATAAGTATGGTGACAAGATTGAACTACAGCAAATGCATTTAATGCGTTCAGTAGACACGAAACAGAGCTCATGACTACACCTTAAGATTCCCCGTTGCCTTGTGTATATAATTCTACCAGTATAGTCCCCCGGCAACCGCCAGAACCTCCCCCTAGCGTTCGCTGTGTTCCATTCCATCTGTAGCACGAACACTTTGAGGTGAAGCGAATGCACAAAACGGTGTTTTGTATTCAAGAGGGCATCATAGCAATTATGAGACGACATTTTGTGACCCTTGGTGCTTGTTCCTCAGTTGTGCTAAAGAATGGTCTCCTCCTATCCTCAGCTTCTCCGCCTCCCTTCCTCCTCCACTGCTCTCCAGCTGCCACTGCAGCACCATGTGGAATGACCGAAGTGTGCTAAGTAGGTGTTTATATAGCCGTTGGGGTGTTATCACAATCATGCCATTGCAAAACATTGATAGGCAAGTCCTGCGAGCTACCCAGATTTGTTAGCGGCTTGTTTATTCCATTAGCTGCCTTATCACTCACTTCATTTTGCGGACGGACAGACAGACAAACTTACACACATAGGCACAAACCGACACGCCAAGGTTGTGAATAATATAACGAAGTGGTGCTCTCATGGTTCCATGGTCATTTGGTGAATGGCTCCGCAACTATGGAGATTTCTCTCACGCGTTGCCAGGTCGATATCCTTCGGATACGGCAGACTTCATTCCGAAGTATATCGCCAGATCGTCATACGATTTCAATTGTAATTATTCTGAATAGTGATCTTTCTCATAGAGTTCGAAGCCAAGGGTGGCTGTGAATATTATTAAAGGAGCTTATCCATTACGATTTAATGAGGATCATGATAAAATTGGTTACGTACTCGACATTATCAAGCTTATGAATTCCAAAAAGGACATGCTTTTACGAATAGGCAGAGGAAAAGCATGGTTGAAAATATTGAGGACTTGGGGCACGGGCCGCGAAAGAAGGGGGTGATGCTATCATTCGAGAGAACTCACAGTTAAAGGACGAATTCACGCTGGAAAGGCAACCCATTTCAAATTAACCTAGGGATGGTGAGTGGTACACGAAAGAAGGAAGAACCATGAGAAACGGCCCAGAACCCGAGAAATGGGACCCCTTCCTTGCCCGTTGATTTGAGCATGCGCTACACTCTCTCACCTATCTAATCACTCACCACGTATAGACCTGCGGCGAGTGATCAGATGATCGGTGGGCGTGCACTGACCAGCCGCGGCGGGATTAAACCTTAATAGGTCAACGAGGTCAACTCCTCCTGTGCAAATTGTGCTTCAGTTCGCACACTTAGGAGCTCCGCGGGTCCCTCAACCAGGTGAATTCTTCCTAATTCGATTTTCCCTCTGATCGTGAATTCGTCCTTTAATCCGTAAGGTGTTCCGGAAAAATTGGCGGAGCAAAAACAACGCAAATCAAGTGCAACCTCCTACATAGCTCAGCGATGAACTGAATCTGAGTGACCACGACTTCTTCATCTCAGTTATTTTTTGCATGTGTGGAAGTAAGAGCTTAAGCCAAATGCTATCCGAGATAGTATTTTGGAGAAAGCTTCCGCCACCTTCACTACTCATAATGATTAGATTCTCTAGCAAGGCGGCATGCCGACTCATGAATTAAGTTTTGTGAAAGCCTGAGCCCATTTACCCGTGTTTGGTCGAGATTGACTAGCCAAAAGCTAGGATTTGAATCACTTCACTTCATCATTATATAAACCAGAAGTTTGGTGTGTCGGTTTGTCGGTGTGTGTGTGTGTGTGCGTGTGTCGTTCTGTCCGTCCGGACCCGTGTCGTTCTGTCCGTCCGGACCGACCGCTCACAAAACCAGGGAGTACGAAGGGGCAATACTTTGGGATGTTGATGTCATGATCATGATCATGACATCAACATCCCAAAGTATTCCCCTTTATGTCATGACACCCACAGCGGCTATATAAACACCGATCGAGCACACTCAGTCTCATTCTACATGGTGCTGCCGTGGCAGCCGGATGAGGGGGAGGGGGGGGGGTAGGGGAGAGGGGTAGAGGGAAGGGGGCAAGAAAGGGGAGGCTGGAAGGAGAGAGAGAAAGAGGGAGGGAAGGGGGAGAGGAGAAAGGGAGGGAGAACATGGCGCTGCCATGCGCCGGAGAGAAGGGGTATAAGGAGGTATAACACATTCAATAGTGAGGTGGTTAATGGAGTACGTCATGCTATTCCGTGGTTCCTCCCTACCCTGTGATGCGCGCGATAGCGGGCGGAGCAAACCTGGTGACGTCATATGCCATAAACCGATTCGAGGGGGTCCACCGTGATTGTTCTAGCTTGAAGATCCAAGAAAAATGAACCATGATTCTGCGGTTCCCACATGGCCCCGAAGTCATGCGCGAAACAATTTTGAAAAAAGCTTGGCACCCCCTGAACGACTTCTTTTGTTGGTGTCAGAGAGTCCAAAGGAGTTCTCTTAAAGGACTAAGGATATAATAACAAAGTGTGGCCCCCGAACTGGATTTTCACCTCAGCATCCTTTTACCTTTTATGTTAAAGGGCGGAAGTGGTGTAGTGGCAAGTGGCACGCTTACCACGCGAGCGGTCCGGGATCAAATCCTGGGTCGTGAGTCGCCCGGGCCAACCAAGCCTTCCATCCCTCCGGGGTCGGTTAATTGGTACCAGACTTGTCTGGGAGGATAAAAACACTGACTTGTACATCGGCTGGCCCCCGCAAGTCATTGTATAGGCCACATCGCATTCAAACGCCACTACGAATGTACAAATGGAAGTAGAATGCGTGCCGCATCCCAAAAGGGATTGATCAACGGCAAATGCTTTATCCTTTATTTATCCTTTTACCCTTCTTTTACTCAGACTGTTTCTAGGTTGGTGTTTATTGGCACATATATTACCTTGGTGTGCTACAAATTTTTGGCTCGGTGTTGCCCCTGCAATCTCATATTATTGACGTTGTTCGTGAGTCACTTTCTGTTTGGCAGCGATCTCATAGCGCTCCTGCAAAAGTACTTCCCACAGTATCAGATCGAAAAAGTATTCAACCATTAACACGTGCATGCTGCAAGTTCTTTGGGGACTGCTTCAGAACATTAATTGGAAAACGTATGCTAAGGCTGTTGAAGGCATCAACAGATCATGTCTGATTCTTCGCGCGATTATAGCCGAAAAATCGTTCTGCACCGAAGCCAGTTTGGTTGCTCCGGCCATATGAACTCAGAAGCTTGTCAATGCAAATGGCAAAAAAAGCCTATGTGATGCGGACCCCAGTTGAATATCGATGGTCTCTTGAATCTGATTGAAAGAAGTCACAATACTTGGGAATTGGCGAGGAGTTCCAATTTTATCACAGCACACAGCTGACCCTCACATCGAAAAGAAGCGAGAACATAGTGAAAGGAACTCTCGAGATTGAGTGGCTAGCAGCTTCACAGGCGAAGGAATTCCCCGTGAACATTTCTACCTATCAACTAGCCCTCACTGGACTTGACATAGCGGTTGGTGGTGACAAGAATGTGTTTTTCATTAAGCCAGGCCCCGGAGAACCACTGGATACCACTGGCACGTGTAGGACCAAAGATACCCACGCTGATTTAGCACTGCAACTTGGGAGGTAACTTTCAGATTTGGAGAGGTGGCAAATAATTCGTTGTTCATTGAGAGCTGTTGTCAACGGATTTCAGTACTAGTAAACAGTAATAGTGTAGGCAAGCGGAAGAGCTCGCCGAAACTGCATGGAAAGCATGCCCAAATTAACCCTATATTGTCAACGCTCGCCCACGAATTAGCAATAAAGTCTATTAGGAGTCTCCGTGCTCATTATGGGACTTTCGATCACCTAGTGTGTGCTCAATAGATTTGGCACTAACAGACTAGCATCTGCCTGTGTTGCTGTCGATGCACTGAAAGGGTAGAAGTTCAATGATCCGGACCCACTAAAGGAAGTTGTTCGAATTTTTTGCCTAAAAGCTAAGGAATTTCAGGCAAACTACATCTACAGGCTACCTGCTGAGAGGCCATATGTTGACGATAATGGTGGTTTATCCATATGTCGGTTGATTGTTGACGAGCTAAGGAGGGAAACAATTTTTAAAAAAATTCAAAGTGCGCAAAAACTTTTCTGACAACCTTACATGCATATCCGGTTGTCGAAGAAGTCTTTGCGAGGTTGTTGCCTAGGAAATCAACCCGTTCTGCCCTCGGCAACAGTCGAGACCTCCGTTTCCCTGCGGATGCATTCCGCTGTGCTTGCTTCTACTTGTGAGTTCAGCACCTCGGGAGCGGATGTGCGTGCACAAAAGGACCTTCTTCTACATGAGGTGTATGGAGGGCCTTATCGCAACCATGAACTTGAGATGAAGCCTGGGACTTGTTTGGTGTTTGGAACAATTGGCATAAATTTCTGCTCTTACCTCACCCCTCTTTCCATCAGTCTCCAGTTTCGACGACAACATGTGGAATATTCAAAAGTGGTCATAGAGCCACAGGCAAGCACCAGAATTAGGCTCACTAGTAGGAAACACGCCACGGGTGAACGTTATGGGTCCATACCTGCAGAAGTCGTACCACCCTTATTGCGGAAAAACGCGTAGTGATTGCGCGAATCGTTACGTGCTTGTAGCCATCGCAACCTTCCACGCCCACTACGGTTGTTGTGAGGATCAAGATGAAGGTCGCGGCAACACGCACGTGATTGCAACGTAGCGACTAATACCACTTCAAGTTAAGACTTAAGACCGAAAGATAGGAATCAATGCGGCTATGTTAGAAAGGACCCGTACAAACACGCCTCCTTCATTCAAATGTAGAGTGATGCTGAAGGAGAACTTTTGTGGGACTTCTCGGCTATTTCTTTGGCTGCCTTTTCCTTTTGGCTTCCCTTTAGAAGGTGCTTAGCTGATGAACGTTTGACCCTGCCCTAACCATTTGGACAACTTTTGTCGAACATTTCCTTGTTTCAGACATTCTCCGCAGGTTTAGTGCTGATGTATGCGGTCTCAGTAGTGCCACCGTTCACGGTCCTTCTGGCCCTCATTGCCACAAGTCTCACCTGTTTTGGTATTATCTTGTTTGCCTCACAAACCACATATGATATCACAAGGTATCCGTGAACTGTCTTCTTTTTTCAATCTTCCTTTTTTAATTGGTCAGTACATTTTCATTGGTAATATTTTCACCCACATCTCAGTGACATACAAACTTCAGCAAAATCTTCATCATATATGCTGCGGGCATGGTGGTCGCCATTTTTGGCATTTTATTGGCCATTTTAAGTTTGTTTGTTTACATAAAAGTTAGTATTCCTTTGAAAAATCGTACTACAGGGTGTTCCATAAATACTGCAACACATTTTGAGCTTCAATTGTGTGGGTGTCTGTAGTCTTTTTCCCAAGGTTGGCATACCTTCACTTCCTATAACCTCTTGTGAATAACCTTGCCAAAGTGCACGGCTTACCATTCGTTGTACATCTCATGGTGCACCTAAACCTCAAAAGAGGTCCTAATCCCTCATACAGCTAGGTCGGACATCCGGTGATGAACACTTCTTTGGATTTTCAACCGCTCCGCGGCCTACCGTGTACTGAAGAGAAGACCAATAAAAGTAGTCTTTGTTGCGGCCGCCCCACAAGTTCTGACATCTTGGATCTCAGGAAAAGCATGAAGAAGCGAAACGACTGCAATACCCGGGTTGGCTCGAGAAAGGTGACCAGAACGCTGGAGTTTCTAAACACAGCCATGTAGAGAGTGGTCGGATAACAACTGCTCACAGTCCATTATAAGTTGCATAAGCACCACTGCTCAATCCAACGGGAGGAGCACAGCAGAGACAAAAAGTTCAAAGAGCTGGTGTCGAGGGCCGAAAATGGCGATTACGCGGGCACCGTTTTCATCGACGACAAAATTCCTCACATGGAGCGGAGCTACAATCTTCAAACTCCGAGGATGCCCGCATGAGGTCTTGTGGAAGCCAGTGAGAGTGAAAGGAATATTCGCCACAAGCACCAGCCAATCTTTATCACGATTTGGGCAAGGGTCTCAATCACCGGTCTCTCACCACTGTTGAAAAGCGAATGAAACTCGATACAGACCTAGCTAACGAATGCTCCAGTGCACCATTCGTTACTAAGGTATCTAGCTTCTCCAAGGAGGAACCAGCTTCTGCATAAGGGGCAAAATTTGTTTAGGACTGATCTCATGATGCTGTTCCCGATTTCACATCCTCAAACAAATGGCTCTCATATCTCTCGATTTCAACCTGCTGGACCATCCTATTTGGGCTATATTAGGGGACAGAGCCTGCACTAAACAATGCATCCAAACAGAGGAGCTGAAGCCTTTTCTCTAGAAAGTTTCGAAGAAGGAACTCCAGTATGCCCTGCGGGAAACACCAGAGTTGCGTTTGGAGCAACTGGAAGCCATACTCACAGCGTCAGGGAGACTTATCGAATAAATGTCATTCCTTTCACATTTAAGGCCACGAGTCAGGATTAGGCAACCAGCAGAAGTTCTTCCCAGGGTGCGATGGTGGGCTCCCAAGCACTGAGGGCGCGACACTATCGCGACCCAAAAGTGCGCAGCAATGGCGCTAAGGCCTTGCCCGCCGCGCTGCCCGCGCTGCCAGCGTACTCCACTGTTCTGAGGGCATCATTCCCCAGATATAACAGATGGTGGTTCATATTTTGGAATTTACACTTCACAACAACTCATTTATTCGTATAACTTCGTATAAATAGAACGAGTCATATGTTCTTAGACCAATATACATTGGACCTTTGAATTGATTGAGCTTGAAAGTCCTTGATTTTGATTGATGCTGTGACTGGTGCTCAAGGGGGAAGTTGCTTCTACGAGTCCGCCGGTCTAGCCTGATCCCTTCCTTTACGTGGACGCACTGAGCTTTGATGATTCAGTAGCTGCGCGATGGCCGGGGGCGCCGAGAAAACTCGGCATTCCATTGGCCAAGAGCCAGTCTGCCGCCGAGGGAGCACAAGCCCCCTGCTGTACGATCACCGCGCTTGATGCTGAGCAGGGGGACGGAGATAGGACAGTGTGACATCGATGACGCTGCCAGCGTAATCCACCACGGCATACGTGGTCTCTGCGTCCTCTCGCGTACGACGTACTATCTCGCGTTCTCCTCCTCGCAGCGCTGTGTCTCTCCGTCGTACTACGGCCGGCCTCCTAAGGGAAATTTAGTGTTTTCTATGGTGCTTTTTGCTTTTTCTCCTCACTAATGTTCCTCATTGCACCCCTTGCCTAATGTTTGAACAAAATAACGCATCAATTCAATCCCGACTCGTGCCTTTAAGGACGGACTAAGAATCGTGTGGGTGACCACTTGAAGAACCTTGAGAGAAGTTACAAATAAGAAAAGTGTTGCAGTAATTATGGAACACCCTGTATTAGGTTGTCTCATAAGTAGTGTCGCTTTTTTCAAACAAAAAATTTTCATCTAAATCCCATGCTTTTACATCAGTCATATACCATTCGAAAGAGAATTGTCTGCTCTACAAGATGCTATGTTCCTTCTTCCACCTCTGTTCCAGGGTTTTCAAATTTTAGGCCTGCGAAATGGGAGGTCCAGCCGACAAAAATTGACCAAACCGACAACTAGCTCTAACTTTATCTTCCCTTGGGAGAAATCAATCAATGATGTACCCTCTACTTACTCATGACCTCTTCTGAACATTCCACCCTTAGGTTGCCGAAAAAGGTTTGCCGTGTTTCTTTTCGAATTGGCCGACCGATAAGCCATGGCAATTTTCAAATTGAAATTTTCCTCTGAAACGCTATTGTTTTATATCAAGTGGTGTATCTTTTGTGAGCACTTCTTCTGCTCTATTCGCTCATTTGTTTTGTTTTTATGTTTGTTGGAATTAGTTCGAATTTTAGGTTAAGGTGTTTTATCCACGAAAGTGACCGCATTTCTTTGAAAAAAATTATCCCTGAGAAGATGAGAAAATCAACCAGGCGTACATTCCTAACTTAGTCATGACTTGTTCTTTAAATTCTACTAGTTTTTCAATGTCTCGGCTGTAAAAAAATTTCGACCTAGATCTCAGGTAATGGTGCTCGACCGTCGAGTTCTGGTTGAAAAACCAGGTCTGGAAATGGAATGACGCGACTTGTTGGGAAACCTAATAGTGTAATGTTAGAAGAGGTCATGCATAAGTAGAGGGTACATCATTGATTGATTTCTCCAAGGGAAGATAAAGTTAGAGCTAGTTGTCGGCTGGACCTCCCATTTCGCAGGCCTAAAATTTGAAAACCCTGGAACATAGGTGGAAGAAGAACATAGCATCTTGTAGAGCAGACAATTCTCTTTCGAATGGTATATGACTCGATGTAAAAGCATGGGATTTAGAAAATTTTTTGGTTTGAAAAAAAGCGACACTGCTTATGAGACAACCTAATACATAGTTTCTAACTCAAGGTTCTTTCGTTTGTTAATTTTTTACCTGGACACTTTTTCTTCAGTGGCTTCATTTTGCGTTCTCATGTCTCGTATGCGTTACGTTCATGGTTTATCTGGCCCTTGATATCCAGGTGCTCGGCTATTCCACAGCTTTTGCTCTTTT
>MU874057.1:1049-12780 GCA_036418205.1 Ostertagia ostertagi | reverse complement strand
CCGTGGCCATGACTTCACTTAGGTCCTTCTTGATCACGTCTCTCCACCTCTTCTTTGGGGCTCCTCGCGGTCGCTTGCCTTGCACTTCGAAGTCCATTGCTGTTCTTATCGGTGGATCCTGTGGCCTCCTTAGCACATGCCCATACCATCGCAGACGCTGTTCCCGTACCTTCAGCTGGACAGGGGCAGTCTGCATGACCGCTCTGACCTCGTTTCTAATCTTATCCAGAGCGCTCAAAGGGAAGGTGTACCGGTAGGGCCTGCGATGCTATAGGCCCACCTCAGCATCCTCATCTCAGCGGAGTGAAGCTGCCTTTCGTGATTCTTGTTCAGGGGCCAGCACTCGCTGCCGTATAGCATCGCAGGCCTACCACTGTCCGGTACACCTTCCCTTTGAGCGTTCTGGAGCACCTTCGATCGCAGAGGATTCCAGTGGACTCCCTCCATTTCATCCATGCAGCGTTGACCCGAGCCTTCACTGCCTGATCCACACTACCGTCGGCTGCCAGATCGCTCCCAAGGTATCGGAAGTCCTCCACTCTTTCGATGGTCTCACCATGGCCGTCCACGATCGGCTCTGCACCCTCTTCAGAGCTCAGGAACTTGGTCTTCTTGACATTCAGCCGGAGCCCACCTTCTGCCAGGACTTTCTGCCATTTCTGCACCTTGGCTTGAAGTTCCTCTCTGCTATCCGCTATCAGGGCGATGTCGTCAGAGGATGGTCTTCAGTGGTCCCTCCATGAGCCCCTTCACCAGGACATCTAGTGTAGGAGGAAGAGGAACGGGCTCAGAGCTGACCCTTGGTGCACCCCAACCGTGATGTCCACTTCCTTCGTTAGGCCGTGTGGGGTGCGTATAGCTGCCTTGGCCCCATCGTACATGTCCTTCACCAGAGAGATCAGGTGTTCTGGCACGTTTCGTTCCCTAAGCGACCTCCATAGCACTGCTCGCGGTAGCCGGTCGAACGCCTTCTCCAGGTCGAGGAAGGCTAGGTAGCAGGGTCGGCGCTTTTCTCGATACTTCTCCATCACTTGCCTTGCGATGAAGATGGCATCCGTTGTAGACCTTTCGGGCATGAACCCGAACTGTTCCTGGGAGATCTGGACCAAGGTCCCGCAGTTTCGAGTCGACCAGTCGCTCGTACAGCTTCAATGGTATGCGCAGTCAACTGAATGCCCCCGGTAGTTGGAGGCAGTCCATGCTCATCATTCTTCTGCTTCAAAGGTGAGGGCGCATAACAGCTTGTTGCTCACGGAAAATCGATCATCCTTAGCCTTTCAGCAGTTTACGTGTTCAGGAAGCTAGTGAGCCTACCTTATGACCGGTACTCTGCCCAGAGCGCCTTGCATGCCTCGATTCGCCGGCAACCCATTCCGGAAGCCAATCGCCTCCCACACCTTGCTCTCTGATGGGCGCCGCACATGACTGGAAACTCACAGCTACACTCAGCGCACTCGACCGCCCACGCAGCCATAGGGTCAAGGGTACAAAAAGGAAGATAAGCATGAAGGTAAGCACCGAGGTAATGATGATTTGCAGATAGGATGGGCTCTTCCCTCACGGTGGTTTTCTCAACTTGCTTGTTTTATTCCTAGTTTCGTAACCATTCCAAAACTTCCGTTAAAGGCATACTCCGGGTTTAAGCCGGTGCTATCAGCGCTTTGTGCAGCGATATCGTTATGCCGCGGAAACGACTTGTAATGGAAAGGAGAAGCAAAGAAGAAAATCCTTTGGAAGGCTGGCAATTAAGGCCTCAACCTATCGGAGGGAGACACTGTTCGGTACGATGGCGAGAGAGGTGTGTCAACGAAAGCAATACCACGCGAAGAGAGTACGCTGATCTCTCATCAATGCACGCTGATCTCACCACCTCTCGCGGCGGGTAGGATGCGTTGGAAAGGGAGTCGATGGTTGCGGGCCCGTAAGGACTAGCGCCTAACCTGCGCAGTTTTTGCGACGAAGCTGGAGTGATCCAGTTACGTACGGACCTTACAATTTCCCCCGTGGGATCCTCAGTTTGCCTTCAAGAATTAGAAAGTTACTTGAAGCGAAGATGCTCATGGAGAAGTCCGCCGAATTTGGCGCGGAGTGATCTGAATTCGTGATCAAAAACTCCGGTCGAATTTATTCAATTAGATGTGCGCGTTTATGTGTGATTGCTAACGGCCATGATGGCTGAACATGAATAACGGGTGATCTACAAGAGCTCTCAGTTTCCTCCAGAGACGTCTCGTGCATATATCCGTTCGGAAGGATTTCAAATCCTGAATAGTCGAAGTTTATGCCGAAGCCAGTGTGGAGTATTCCATGAACAGAACTAGAGGCCAGGGGTTGGGATTGGCTGCAAGAGCCAGTCCTTCTTTCGGTGAGAATTAGGGGTACCCTAGCACAGGAGTCGGGACCCTGATTCAGATGTGCGCAGCAAAGGCGCTAAGGCCGTGCCTTATCCATTGCCAGCGCTGCCACTCTTGTCAAGCGTTATCAAATCCTTATCATAGGTTGCGTACGATGTGCTTTCGCCTTTACCCCTTCCTCGCAGCGCTGTGTCTCTCCGTCGTACTACGGCCAACCTCAAAGGGAAAATTTAGTCGTTTTCTATCGTGCTTTTTGCTTTTTCTCCCCACTAGTGTTCCTCATCGCCTTTCCTGTCTACTGATTGAACAGTATACCAGCCAATTCTCAATCCCAACCCGCGCCTTGAAGCTTGCAGGTTAACATTCACAGAACGATATTTTTCATTTCCTTTGCAATTGCATCTCTGATACTGCACTTTAGGTGCACCTTGAGTGCATACAAAGAAAAAAAAACAAATAATTAAATAAACGAAGAAAAAAAAGAGAAAAGGTAGATGATCAATCAAAGAAAAGACGTCGACAAAAATAACCAGTTGTCGAGAAATAACAAAAGTACGTATTTCTCCATGTAAACTAGTTCGTTTTTCAAAAATATTGAATTTCATGCAACAGTTGTAGACCTTCGACCTGAACCACAGCAATACATATTTCTGGGTTCAAATGTCTGACAAGAGATTAAAAAACAAACAGATTTTCGTCTGGCTTTGAATTTCGACCAATACTGTTGAACGTAAGTCGGAATGAATCATCAGATTTTGCATCAGATTTATGTAGTATTCAAATACACATTGACTTACTACAAAACTGAAAACAATAACTCGGCACACAGCTGCTCAGAAAGGTGAATGTTCCATGCTCTAGTTATTACAGTATCTCATACTTCACAAAATATCTATTGGGTTGTCCCATAATTTCTGGCCGATTTTGGTTCAAATTCAATTTTCTTCATGTCAAAACTTCATATCGAAATAAGTTGATATGTTGAAGAACACATCAGGACCTTCAGCCAGGATGTTTCAGAAGCTCAAATGCGCAACGGGATAATTAAGTAGGAATCAAAAGAGATCAACGACCAAAACCCAACGATTATGCCTTACGACAGTTTTAAGAAGAACCTTGCAAGGAGGAGCGGTAGGCAAGCTGCAGCCCATGTCCGCTACAAGCCTTTGGTAACTGGACGTACTGAGCTATGCTCAGCGCATCGACAAAGACATGGAAGCTGCAAAGTGCGACTCATCGTGTGACCTCCCAAGTCACCTTTGGATAAAGGCCCCTTGGCGCCAACGAACAGACAAGTCTGCTGACGAAAGCAGGAAACTGTAGCAAACAGCTGGACGCAAACTACGCTCCAAGAAAGGACAACTAAACGGAAGGGGCTGTAGCAGAATGGAGTATCGACTGACCACGACCGATAGGCACGCCTGACCATCTGCAGAAGTTTCATTCTTCGACCATACAGACACGATATTCCCTGGTTGGTCACTAGTGCAGATGAGCCATGAGTCGCCTACGATAACAACACGCGACTCGCCTGGTGCTGGTGTGACCCCGTTTTTGTGGAATTCCCTGGGTAAATCTCCGTTTTGAGCCACCACTTTCACTTAGCCGGATTGCGACCAGGCGACCAACTGAATAGTCCGAAATTGGCTTGGGCAGAGAGCGCGTGTACGGTTTCGAAACTCTCGAGATCTCATTTTCTCCAGGTTCGCTCGAAGTCACATTGCAAAAATATTTCGCAAGTTTCGAAACCGCGAACCACGATTACCGTACATCTGCGTAACACCACATCTGTCGTATAGCCCTGACATTGCTCCATCGTACTATCACCTCCTCAGCTCCCTGAAGCAGCAGCTTGGAGAAAAAACAGTCAGTAAATGCAACCACCCCAAAAACGACCTCTCCGAACTTTTCATTCCACAGCTCCATTCATTCTGGGAGGAATGCATCCATTCGCTCCCTAGCAAGTGGATGCTTATCAGTGATTATGATGGTTGGTTACTTTTTTGATCAATCGTTTTAAAGAAAAGATAAAAGTGAAGAAATCAAAGTGTTGAAATTAAACCAAAATTATGGGACAACCCAATATTTTCGCGAGACTACAGCCAGAGCATCTTGACAAGTCGATCGAAACTTGGACTGTGCACACGGGAAATTCCTCATGTACAGGAGGCTGGGCTACTAAAAAAAGCGAGCGTTGCATTTACGGCAAATAGAGCGCAGCTACGCACAGCCAACTTACCCGTCAGGAGACCGCCGCGCGGCGAGAGGCTCGCAGGACGGGCCGGCGAGCGATCACATCGTAACGAATTTTGGGCGGCCACCCAATTGAAAAGAATGTTGCTCATAGTTTGCCAGCATCACACAGCGGCAGCCGCGCACGACTCCTCCATGCATCCTGCCTCGTGTCGCGTCGACGGGCCTCCTGTTGGGTAGTCAAAATTCCGCTCCTGGTTGATGCAATGTCATGATTGTCGTGCTATTACAAAGATTAGAAAGGTTAACGACGTTCTGGCTCGCATCCGTCATAAGCAGAACTTGGTTAAGCACAGAAGTCACGGCAGCGAGGACCCTTGTAGCAGTTTGGCCTTTCGCCTTATTGTTCGTTCGTCCAAAATGCATCCTTTGTTAATTTTCTTCAATTCTATTCCCAACCCTAATAAAATCTTAAACACCGTCATGCCTTTGCAGAGGGTGCCACGTTGCAGCGGGAGCACACCTACGAATTTGAGTTGAGTCTATCCGCGTGGTTCAACTATCACCACTATCAAGAAGCAGAGTTTCCCACAGTGGGACGTAACCATCAGAAAAAAAGCGGAGAACGACTGATACTTGGAAGTGTCGCAGTCAATTTCGCCCCAATTGGGGAGTCGGAAATGCCAGTCAAGGTTTGATCCATATCGTTGTGACATACTCCCCTTACACCCTCAATTCATTAGCAGGAATGGTTTGTTCCTGAAAAACAGAGTCCTATGGTTGAGAGTTGTTTCAGTCAGGGATATAGGATAAAATGAAGTGATGGAAATATGCAGTGCCTCACTAAAGAAAAGTGAATCAATAAGGCGACATGACGAAGGAGAATCTCTGATAGATTGCCAGGAATGCAAGGCAAAGAAAGCGAAGATGCACGTCAAACGGCTTCGGATATAAAAGCGTGAGAGAGGGTGAGGTCTCTCTGCTACCGTATACTCTTGAGCTTCAACAAAGCGTGACCAACGAACGTTGTGCGGTCGGACTTTTAAGGAACAAAGTACTAAGTGACTTACTACATCGATTGGCTTTCACTTCGCCACTAGCTTTCGATAGCTCTAGAGAATCATAGAAGGATTAAATGCATGGCGCTCCTAAAATATGGCCGGCGGACTTCAATTCAGTTGATGTTATTGCCTTGACACTCCCGTCTCGAACGTAGCAGACCGCCTCGCGTTTGTTTCAGTAACTTGCAAAGTAAATAATAGTTTTGATCGATCAAATAATTGAGTGCAAATCAAATAACTGAGCTTCTGTCATCCATTCTTTCCTAAGAGATGCTCCTACACCGAAGAACCTTCACTATAAAGTAATATACAGCAATTTGACAACCAGTCACAAATTCTGAGAGGTTTTTCGTATGGAAGCGAAGCTTATATCAATGCTTAGGTACTTATAAGGCACAACCACGAATCCATTTGTGTAATTCTTGTAAGTCCGTGAAACGGGTGATGTGTGAGAGTGCAGAATAGATAGAAGAAAAAGCATTTAAGAGATTCGAACCGTCGTTCCTTCATTTTATAACGGCAGACTGGTCTCACAGTAAGACAAGGCACACCAATGCGGAGGATAGCGAGAAAGAGCAACGACGATGCAGACGGTTGCGACACCCCATAGGACGATCAAAAGCGGATGCGCGTTTGAAGCAAGTTGCTGACAGGGGCCCCTAGCGCTTGTCGTGAGGTACTATTTGACCTCAGCAAAGCTCATCTGGACAGCTCTAAACCTCTCTCTTCTCTTCTCTTACTACCCCAAAGGTTAATCATATTGATTCTTCATGAGTTCCCTTAAAGAAGCGATTGAGATAGGCTCGGAGGGTTTAATAAGAGGATAATATCGGTGTTGCAGTAGGTGCCGCCAATGCCGAACGTAGCAAGTCAGAACGACGCAAAACGGATACCCTCTTGTTTGGCCGTTGATTTTTTCGCTCAAGGCACAGGCAGGGGCTAAGACTGCAATTATAATGGACTAGTCTTTACCGCGCACCCTTCGTGGCACCTACGCGCCAATCATGCCCCAACTTCAAATTTGCCGCAGTTGTTAAGCTTGCTAGCCACCGAGCTCGTCCAAAGACAATTCACCGAAGAGTGGGTGGTGCGCTTGGGAAGCATGGCATTTTCAAAGTATTGCTTAGCAGCTAATACTGCTTAGCCACTAAATGTGAAAACCTCGGTCCCTTGGCAGCCAAGCTACTGCTTCATGTGGTGCAGATTCCCCGATACGCTATTTCTTTTAAATGTAATCGCTCCTTTACCGCGACTGGTACCGACATAGTGCTATTGGTGCAATCGGTGTCAAAACTTACAGATGAGGTGGATCAATAACATAAACCTAATACCACCTCAAAGGACTGCCCACAGATCACATTGGGTTCGACTCGCGATACGAATGCGAAATGTTTGGGGCGAAGATGTCCCATGAATGCGAATGTGTGTGGGGAAATGGAGCCGGCAGTAAAGAAAAAAGGAAAGATCCATCGAAAACGCTCAGGTTAAGGGCTCACTCACCTTCCTAATCGGCTGTGCTAAGGGAATGAGAGACTAAGCGCGGAGAGGAGAGTATGAGGCGAGAGAGCGCTACAGATGAGAGAGAGCGCCAGACAACAGCCGTAAAAAAGTCGTATAGCAGCCTTATTTTGGGCAGCCCAAAAGGCTCTTTTTCGCTTTGTTTCCGGAGCAGCGGTAAGTGCCACATCTGTGGTTGTCCTCTAGGTATCTGTGCTATCGAGACAGAAGAGAATCGTTCACACTATTGTGGGCCTGTTGGGCGCTTGATGGATTAACTGAATCATCGAATTGGAATGATGTGCCAAAGGCGCTTCGTCAGCCTAGCAGTCAACTGGGCGGGCATATAGTCGTGTCGTCCCGTATCCAATCTGAAGTCCCCATGAGACTTCACCCAGCAAGGTGGGGTTGGTAAAACAGGAAAAGAGGGAGTGTAGCAAGAAGCGAGAAGTACTGTGGAATGTGGCGGTATTCCCAGTCAACATTAGTAGGGTGAAATCAAATGGGCAAAAAAACATCATGAAATTCGAAGAAGGAGGATGTGTATAGCCAGATTGGTTTGGCTCACGAGCATTGCTTTAAGATGCACGAGACAGCACATGACCACAACCACTGTTGCTTTGAAAAAGTGGTGGTGATCACGTTGAACGCGCAGTATAGGTGATGCTGCCGTTTGCAACAGGTAAGGATGACCACGCTCAGCTCGTGGCTGAAGTGGCGAAAACATTTCTCAGGAACTATAGGGCACGTAATCCAACCTGAAACTGCGACAGGGCGACTGCATTATGATGGTATGACTGCCCGACGAAAGTGTTTTGCCACTGTTTCCTTGCAAGTACCGTGTTCATTTCTCGCCAAAGTTACTCGTGTGCTGGTGTTCCTCTCAATAGCGTCTCTCTAGGGTACGCTGACCTTAACTTGATTCGTTCATGGAGGATAACTTGTGTGCGCGCACGATAACACTCGGAAGAACTTTTGGAGAGAGAATACTTGGCAATTGGTTGGGCCTTTCCACCTTCCGCCACTAAATATTACTAGCACATATGGGACGCATATGGAAGAGCTATTGCAATACACTCACATGCGCCAATAACTGTCCAGGGACTGTCAATAACAGTGTTCGATGAATGGAACACTTCTCCAGAAGAACTCCCTACCAACCTCGCGGCCGATAGGAAGAGCGTGCATGTTAGAGCTACAGCCCTTAGTATTCAAATACGGTCAGGTCCTGCCTTCTCAAAGTTATTCACCATATAATCCCTACTATATATAATGCGCTATGTCTGTCTGTCCGTCTGTCACGAAATTCGGTATCAAGCGAACAACAACCTACAGGGTCCAGGTCAAGTTTGGGATGGGTATACCATATCCCTAGAAGTAAAAAACACACATCAGCCAAGCGGAGCCCCGCCCACAGTGGGCGTGGCGTGCATCGGTTGATTTCAAATTCAGTCACAAAACAGCCTCGAGACCGGGACAAAAGTGGGCATAGGTGTGGGTTGGTAAGCCAGATCGAACTGAGGAGACCCACCCTCGGTGGGCGGGGCGTTCTCTAGAAAATGGGTGCTCAGTGAAAATATTCATAACTCGGTTAAGAGGAAGCCTACAGACCAGAAACGAAATTAGTGCAGGGGAGCAATGCCTAAGGTATTTCCACCACGCATGATGTGAACGGAGGCCCGCCCACAATGGGCGGAGCGTGTCGTGAAGCGGACAGCATTTTCTACAAGAGCTCATAAATCGGCTCCGAGATGACTTAGAGACCGGAAAACAACGGATAGAGGTCAGGAGGGGAGGGGAAGCTAAATGTCAGGGATGGGCGTGGCTTACATCAAAGTGGGCGGAGTTTGCAATTAGGCTTATAACTCGGTTCCTAGGAGTCCCGGAGTCCGGGAAAAAAGCGTATGAGGGTTGGCAGAGGGAAAGGGGTCAACCGTTGTTGGCGGGCGGAGCATGCACCAAAGTGGGCGGGGTTTGCCACGGTACTTCATAACTCGGTTCCAATAAGTTCCAGAGATGGGAGAAAAGTAGAAAAAGGTTGGGGAAGAGATGATAGCCGACTGATATCAGTGGGCGACCCACGCACCAAAGTGGGCGGGGTTTGCCACAAAGATACGTAGCTCGATTTCGTCCCCTACAAGACCTCATAATTCGGCTCCGAGATGACTTAGAGACCTGAAAAAAATACGCCAGAGGTGAAAGTAGGAGTAGAGGTTGAATGTGAACGCTGGGCGTGGCACACCCGGATGTGGGCGGAGTTTGCCACCGCTCTCATAACTCGGTTCCTAGAAGTTCCGGCGACCGGGGAAAATGTGCATAAGTATTGAGGTATGGAGTAGGGTTGAATGCCATTGTTGGGCTAAGCATGCACCAAAGTGGGCGGGGTCTGCCTCAGAAATTCGTGACTCATAACGCCATTTACAAGACCTCATAATTCGGCTCCGAGATGACTTAGAGACCTGAAAAAAAATATGCCTGAGGTGAAAGTAGGAGTAGAGGTTGAATGTGAACGCTGGGCGTGGCACACCCGGATGTGGGCGGAGTTTGCCACCGCTCTCATAACTCGGTTCCTAGAAGTTCCGGCGACCGGGGAAAATGTGCATAAGTATTGAGGTATGGAGTAGGGTTGAATGCCATTGTTGGGCTAACCATGCACCAAAGTGGGCGGGGTCTGCCTCAGAAATTCGTGACTCATAACGCCATTTACAAGACCTCATAATTCGGCTCCGAGATGACTTAGAGACCTGAAAAAAATATGCCTGAGGTGAAAGTAGGAGTAGAGGTTGAATGTGAACGCTGGGCGTGGCACACCCGGATGTGGGCGGAGTTTGCCACCGCTCTCATAACTCGGTTCCTAGAAGTTCCGGCGACCGGGGAAAATGTGCATAAGTATTGAGGTATGGAGTAGGGTTGAATGCCATTGTTGGGCTAACCATGCACCAAAGTGGGCGGGGTCTGCCTCAGAAATTCGTGACTCATAACGCCATTTACAAGACCTCATAATTCGGCTCCGAGATGACTTAGAGACCTGAAAAAAATACGCCAGAGGTGAAAGTAGGAGTAGAGGTTGAATGTGAACGCTGGGCGTGGCACACCCGGATGTGGGCGGAGTTTGCGGCGTAAGTAAGATGTACCGAGCAGAAAGCTAAAATCAAGACAAAAATACTGATGGGCCCGATTTTACCGCTGCAGCCCCGTCTCATGCACGCGAATGCGTGCGCAGCCAAACTGGTAAATGATAAGCATTTGTCAATATGTCCAGACCTGGCACATAGCGGTTGCATTACATTAAAAGCTTCAACCACATGACTTTGGAAAAAGAGCCCATTCTTCCGTTCTCTCCATGGCGCGTTTCTGTCAATGACCCCCTGAGATGTCCTAAAACGGTCCCTTCTATGTATGCTCCCATCGAATCCAATTTCATAAGTATCCAGCAGTGAGATATCATGTGAACGCCGCGTAGGACAGGCGCGAGTTTGTGAGCGCGCAGGCTCACAATCTTGCTCCTGTCGGCTTATTTCTAGTATATCGATTTATTTCTAGTATGCATGCCAAAATAATTTATGTACCAGTATCAGCCAGCAATTTTGAAAAGCGTAGAGGTGAGGAAAACAGCTGTGTTTCGAATAAATTATAATGTTAGTTACCCTGAAATATTGCATTTCTGGTGTTAGGTCAGCACCTAGTGGAGTTCCTCAAGGAAGTGTTTTGTCCCCAGTTTTGTATAATATTTACACATATGAGCTCCCCAGTCAAATCGAAAGCTCAGGTGTTGTTTGCAAAGCGTTTGCTGACGATTTGAAGATCTATAAAGCGGTCTCCTCCTCAGATGATTCAACTAAAGTTCAGGAAGCAATTAACACTGTGAGTGCTTTGTCCAAGGTCTCTCCCCCTAGCGAATGAAAAATCTTCTTGTATTCCATCTCGGTCCTAACTGCCCTATTCGTTTCGAGTACCAATCTCGAGGGCGAATGTCTCTTGTCACAAGCGGGGAAGTAAAGGACTTAGAGGTTTATTGTTGACAACAAGTTGACCTTCGCTCAACACTGTATATCAATATCGAGTAAGGCAGAACGGCGGCTCAACTTACTCATGAGGAGTTTGTTTACTAAAGATCCATGTGTCCTTCTCAAGGCATACAAAACTTATGTTCGGCCAATACTAGAATACGGGACTTGCATTTTCTTTCCACATTCAAAAGGAATTATTAGGAAAGTTGAAGCCGTTCAAAAATTCAATATACCTATAATAGTAACTCAATATCGGAGGGTATTAGTGACAAAATGTAGAAAGTGACTTTCTTCTGTATAGAAGAAGGTGTTTGACTGATTACTGTTTAAACCTGCCACATTATACGAATGTCAAATAAATGGTTTTGATGTACACGTTCTAGAACTTACTTATGCGGCCTACCGGTTGAAAAAACCATGTATAACGCACTGTTCTCCGATCAGCTCGCTTACACGCTCTGTTGAGGTCTTATGAAGTTTTCATCTCAGCGATTTTTTTCTTTTCCCTAGACTATTTGAAGTGAAGTCAATCGGTTGTGAAATAAGTGACTACAGCTGTGCCATTACCTATATGTGATTGACCCAGTAAATAAATAAAATAAATAAAATAAACAAG
>MU874055.1:6505-17161 GCA_036418205.1 Ostertagia ostertagi | reverse complement strand
CGACCCGCAGCCAGCAATGGGATACTTAAAGGAATCCTTCACGGAAAAATCATGATTCTATTTCAGCCATAAATCACTGGCTTGAGACTCATTATCCACGATAAGAATGAAAAGAACAGAAATATTGCTTTCGTTTTGGTAAAAAATTCGAAAAAATCGAAAGGGCTGCTACGCGTTCAAAGTGCCCACGGACGTCTTTCACAAATGCTGGCGACGGGATGCTTCCACTTGGTTCTTGGAGTGCCTTCACTAGAAACTCTTTCTGGCCTTCTGCTTTATTGCATTCACATCTTACACTTCTACTCCATCCTATTCTATCGATCGATTTGTCTCTACTCTCCAAAATCGCGCGCTTTAACCCGATTCTTTCATTGCGTCGCCTGATACGTAGCCGGGCCAAAGGCCAACTTCTTTCCATGCCTCGCCTTTGGCTCCGCCCGAATTACCTTTCGATGTCCATAGAGTGTAGTTTTTGTACGTTTGTTTCTCTTCGGAAACCGAATCTTCATGCGTGAAACTTGTGTGCTGTTTCCAGTGATCACAACTGACACATTCCATGTCAAGAAAGAATGCAAGAATTTTCCGCGAAGGATTCCTTTAGAATCCAAATTAAGATCATCGAGCAATCAACGATGATGCCTTACGACAGTTTTGAGAAGAACCTCAAGGAGTGGTGTAGTCAAGATAAGTGCTGCGTTTGCCCCAGTCTTTCGCCACTGCGCTCGTGTACTGAGCCATTGGCTCAATAGCTTCGTCAATTATGAAAGGAACTGCAAAGTTTGACCCCATCATGGACCTCCAGTCACTTTCGACGAGGTCTCTGCGCCAACGACACAAAGACGTCGCGGCACGCATATAACAGGAGACTGTAGCAAATACATGAACGCAGCCTACGCTCCATGAGCCGATACCTGAATGGAAGGGCTGCAGAATGAAGAATGCAGAATGAAGTTTCGATGGAAACATGCATCGCTGACCATGATAGAGAAGCACGCTTGGCCATCTGCAAAAGTTCCATTCTGCCACCGTATAGGCAGGTCTTTCACTAGTTGGTCACCAGTACAGATGAGTCAGTGATGTTTACCACGATGGTAACACGATGGGTAAGACAGGGCGCCACCTGGGTGGCTTATCCGCGGCCTGGAATCCACCACCTTGGCCAAAAGCCCGAGCATTTCTCCTCACAGATAGCCCCGAGTTCGATGGATTCGCTGGCGTATCGCGTACTGAGATTGATTTCTCTTATGCACACAATCGTTGCGAGATACCATGAATGTTTCCGATGTTGACTGCAGCAGGTGAGGGAGCTTCAAAACGTTCAAATCCCCTCCGGAGGACCGTCTGCAAATTACATTGCAAAGATAACTCGCCACGTTTCGAGGGAAACTGGCTGGACCACGACACCACATCTACCGTATAGCCCTTACGTTGCTCCATCGTACTATCACCTCCTCAGCTCCCTGAAGCAGCAGCTAGGAGAGAAAAAAGTCAGTAAATACAAAACCCTCCCCAAAAACGACCTCTTCGAGCCTTTCGTCTCACAGCTTTCACTAGTGTCTGGCAGGAATGGCACACCACTTCAATCCTAAAGATAAGATTAAAAAGATATCAGTGATTATGATTGTGGTTACTTTTTTAATCAATTGTTTTTTAGGGAAGATAAAACTTGAAGAAATGAAAGGTTGAAATTCGGCCAGAAATTATGGGACAACCCAATACATACATATGTACACTGGAGTGCGAAACTTGTGGTCGAATTAGATAAAGTAACATAACTTATCGGCTTTGTGAACCGTTTAATAGTTCTTGTCAATTGCTCATTATTCTGCACTCCTCTTTTTACATGTTGGTTTGGTTCCTAGAGTGATGTTACTCTGACACGTCGTGGAATCAAGCGCCACCCTTGCTTAAAGGCAGCGATTACGATAGATCTCAAAGGGGTTTAGAGGGGACGTGGAGGGTCTCAATAGTACGCCAATGGCGAAAAAAGCAAAGAAATCCGTCAAAAATAAGCAAAATAGTACCCCTTTGATTGCCCTTTCATTTTCGACCATGGATGAGCGACGGTAAAGAACGACGTTGTTCGGACGTGTTAACCCCGATAGCCGCCATCATGCCAACAAGCATAGTGTTTTGATTGATAAGGCAATACGTGGGCAAGTTGGAAGATACAGCCGCTAGAAGGGAAATGATCATCCAAAATGAAAAGCCAACAGCAAACAGTCCATCCAGATCATCAACAAAACTAGTGGGCGTCACGTCACTGGGGGCGGGGCGTCACGCGGGTCCTGCTCAGCAACCACAGCACCTTTCGCCGTGGGAGGGCCACACATCGCTTCCTTGGCAGCCAAGTAATTGCTCCGTGTGGCGCAGGTTCTCCCCCGATGCGAAAATTCCTTATCGTAATCGCTTCCTTTAAGTTTTTGTACACCATCTTAGATTGAGTGATTTGCCAGTGTAGTCTGATTTTCGTGAAAATCGTCGGGACTATTTTGAAGCCACAAGTGGCCGCCAACCTTGATTGCAAAATTTAGTCGCCGCGGGGATTGAACCATCAAGAGTATTATTCACCACTTTTTTGGTACTACTAAAACCGTTCAGCGAAAACGAAACATGGTTTTGTGGTCCATACATGCGTCCCTACAATATGCAAGAAACCGTTTCCAAAAAGCGCGGCTTGCCCTGAAAGACCTCCCTTGTAAGCGAAATGCAAGTCGTGTCAGTCTAATGAGCTGTACCGTGTGCTGTGCTGACGTCAAGTTCACCTAAGAAAACTATACATTGAGAAAAGTATGTTTGTTCTTGGGCGGAAGTGGTGTAGTGGCAAGTGGCACGCTTACCACGCGAGCGGTCCGGGGATCAAATCCTGGGTCGTGAGTCGCCCGGGCCAACCAAGCCTTCCATCCCTCCGGGGTCGGTTAATTGGTACCAGACTTGTCTGGGAGGATAAAAACACTGACTTGTACATCGGCTGGCCCCCGCAAGTCATTGTATAGGCCACATCGCATTCAAACGCCACTACGAATGTACAAATGGAAGTAGAATGCGTGCCGCATCCCAAAAAGGGATTGATCAACGGCAAATGCTTTATCCTTTATCCTTTATGTTTGTTCTTAACAGAGTAATAGATACAGTTTAAATTTTATGATGAAACTTCTTTTAATTTTACATTACACAGTGATCTGTAATTGTGTAAATGTATTATTATCGGGATAGTACGATAAATCATGAAGAACTTATTTCTTCTCGAAGTACAGTCCGATCCAGCCGTAAGGATTGCTTTCCTGAAATTCAACAGTCTGAAAACGCAGAATTAGCATGAAGTGCTGCTGAGGAAGATCGGGAAAGAATTTTTCGTGAAAAATGGCCACTTCTCTTTCTCAAATTTCAACTCAGAAATATTCATTTATTTTCCGAAGATCACTACGATCTGTACCGAATGCTTACGCGAAATTGTGTTGTAGTATTAGCTTGTGCGATAAGCAGCGTAGTTGTTTAGAGGCAAATTTTTCCTGTAAATTCCCAACCTTTTGCACGAACTTATATACCGATCGATAGAAATTAATTACTCTACTAAATGGTGTGTTTACATTTGATAGATCATGTAAATTTGCGGAATTACAATTCCGCGAAGTGAAAGGTTTCGTCAAAGAAAATCAGGAGGATCGATCCGGATAAAAAATTAAGGTGAAATTAGTTCGATGGGCCACCATTAAGTCGAGGTGGATTGCGGAAAAGACCACAGATATAACAAAGTAGCTGCGGGAAGGCACTGTATCTTATATATTTTCACTGAGAACCAGTGTTCTAGACTAGTAGGGTACCTTTGTCATATACCTGAAGGTATCGCTATCAGAGGTTGCATGGCAGTCGCAGAAGGGAAAGTGAAGAGGCCAGCAGGCAAGGTTAGCAGCCATTTTCGCCCAATTAAGAAGTGAGTATGACAAGGTAATGATAGGCTCGCATGGTAGTTTTTGGAAATCTCGAACTTAGGTAGTCCTTTAATTCATACATATCGGAGACTGTTGATCTGGATTGGTGATTAGATATGACCGCGCTCTCAGCTACATTTATTAGATTTGTCAGGGTCGATTAGATTATTATGAGGTGGTCCCCCAACTACATACCGAAAATTAAGTTACTCCTATAGGGGTGATTTTAGCATTTGAATAGATCATGTATTTGCGGGAATTACAGTCGGCGAAGTGAAAGGTTCGTCAACGAAAATCAGCTACACTGGCAAATCACTCCATCTACAGGGTGTACAAAACTTAAAGAAGCTATACGATTACGATAAGGAATTTTCGCATCGGGGGAGAACCTGCGCCACACGGAGCAATTACTTGGCTGCCAAGGAAGCGATGTGTGGTCCTCCCACGGCGAAAGGTGCTGTGGTTGCTGAGCAGGACCCGCGTGACGCCCCGCCCCAGTGACGTTGATAGGCCACATGATCGAGATGAGACTGGGTTCTTCATTTGGAAATGATCATTTCCTCTTCTAGCGGCTGTATCTTCCAACTTGCCCACGTATTGCCTTATCAATCAAAACTATGCTTGTTGGCATGATGGCGGCTATCGGGGTTAACACGTCCGAACAACGTCGTTCTTTACCGTCGCTCATCCATGGTCGAAAATGAAAGGGCAATCAAAGGGGTACTATTTTGCTTATTTTTGACGGATTTCTTTGCTTTTTCGCCATTGGCGTACTATTGAGACCCTCACGTCCCCTCTAAACCCCTGTGAGATCTATCGTAATCGCTCCTAAGAAACGAAGTGGTTTTCTATGAACGTGGGCGAGTGAATGATAAGGAACCACACAGGTAGTGCGAGAATGAGCAATTTGCAGGAATGTTGAAACGTCCACAAAGCGATTATGTTTACTTTATGTATGTATGTACGATGTTTGTGCCCAGTTGTATATGTACAGTCGAAATCTCGAAGTCAGATTAGGCGTGGCTATGGATTTGACGTGGCCTTTGCCGCACTTGATAAAAGCCGTGAGGATAGGCTGTTTCTAACGTACTCCATTGGATATCAGCAGAGCATGCTTATCCGCGCAACTTCCATCAAATGCGGCGGCCGCCACGTCAAACCCATAGACACGCCTAATCTGACTTCGAGATATCGAGTAATAGTATGTGTGTCCCATAATTTCTGGCCGAAAGTTGCAACTGGTTATTTCTTTCAAGTTTTATCTTCCTGAAACAGATTGATTAACCCATTGCGGACCGCCGTTATAAGCTGCACCTCGGTAGGTTTTTGTCATCTTTTTTATCAGTGGCCAATAATCTATCGAAAATTTAACCAGTACGCAAGTATTTGATATATCCTATGTCTGAAAAAGTAAACTGCTGATTTTGTAACTTAGCAAAATGCTGAAAAAATCGAAGATTATTATTCTTCTCCGCGTGGTGGCGTGCTGCACATGGTGCAGCACGCGGTCCGCAATGGGTTAAAAATAACCACAAGCTAATCACGTTATCAATCCATTATAGGGACGAGGTGGATGTATCCTGTCAAAACGATGTTGAAGCTGGGAGATGAAGAAGTTCAGGAAAGATATCGTTTTGGTTGGTTTTAGTACTAGATTTTTCTCTCCTAGACGCTGCTTCAAGAAGCTGGGGAGGTGATAGTATGATGGAGCAATGGGAAGGCTGTACGGTAGATGTGGTGTCGCGGATCAGCCAGTTTCCCTCGGAACGTGGCAAGTTGTCTTTGCAATGTATTTCTGGCGGTCCTTCGGAGAAGGGGAATTTGAAACGTTTGAACTTCCTCATTTGCTTGCAGAAATTCGTGAAACTATTACAATGTATTTGGCCAATATGGTGTGATAAAGGGAAATGATTCAGTAAGGAATACCAGCGAATCCATCGAACCGTGAGATAATATTTCTCTGAGGGAGAATGTCGGCTTGGCAAGAATGGTGGATCCAGGCGCGAAGATAACACCAGTGACTGTCTTACCATCGTGGTAAACTCACGACTCATCTGTACTGGTGACCAACTAGTGAAAGACCTGTCTCTATACGGTGGCAGAATGGATCTTTTGCAGATGGCCAAGCGTGCTTCTCTATCATGGTCAGCGATGCATGTTTCCATCAAATTTTTTCTGCACTCTGCCATTTCAGGTATCGTCATGGAGGTAGGCTGTCGTCCAGGGTGTTTGCTACAGTCTCCTGAGATTATTCGTCGGACTTTTGTGTTCTGCCACGCTAAAAGACCTTCGTCGAAAGTGACTGGAGTCATGATGGGTCGTGCTTTGCAGTCCTTTCATATGACGAAGCTATTGAGGCAATGGCTCAGACACGACCAGCGGCAAAGATGGGATGCAACCGCAGGTTATTTTTGACTTATATACCGCTCTTGCAGGTTACTTCTTCAAAACTGGCGTTAAGGACATAATCGTTGAGTTGGGTAATGATCTAGTCTTGTTCACTACCAAGGGAGATCTTGCAGAAATTTCGGCGCATTGTTCTTCTAACATGATTGTCGTTTGTGATCACTGGAAATAGCACACCAAGTTTCACGCATGAAGATTCGGTTTCTGAAGAGAAACAAACGTACAAAAACCAACCGTTATGGACCATCGAAGGACCAGGAGGCAGAGCCAGCGAGGCATGGAAAGAAGACGGCGTTTGGCCGGCTACGAATCAGGCGACGCAATGAAGAAAGCGCGCGATTTCGGAGAGTAGAGACAAATCGATCGATAGAATAGGATGGAGTAGAAGTAAGATGTGAATGCAATAAAGCAGAAGGCCAGAAAGAGTTTCTAGTGAAGGCACTCCAAGAACCAAGTGGAAGCATCCCCGTCGCCAGCATTTGTGAAAGACGTCCGTGGGCACTTTGAACGCGTAGCAGCCCTTTCGATTTTTTGAATTTTTTACCAAAACGAAAGCAATATTTCTGTTCTTTCCATTCTTATCGTGGATAATGAGTCTCAAGTCAGTGATTTATGCTCAAATAGAAGCATCATGACGTTTCCGCGAGAGTTTTTATTGCTTTCAATGTAGCCCGTTGGCAAATTTGAGATTCTGAAAATCTTAGTTTTGGAGCTGAAGGTAGATGTGTTCTTCCTATCAACTTATTTCATTATGAAGCTAATTTGACGTAAAAAAAATCGAGTTCAAACCAAAATCGGCCAGGAATTACGGGACAATCCAATGTATTACGTGGCCAGAAATCGATGAATAATGCACCGTATTCTTGAGAAAGACCACCTTTAAACAACCGCTTATTAAATGTTGAACAACAGTTTGAGACTCCAAAATTTATTCTTGAAAAGCTTTAAAACACTTAATTTCGAAAGAAAAACAAAGAAAGGAGCCTCAAACTGTTGTTCAACATTTAGATCCTAATGAGCCTTCGGACAGCACCATACTAAGACCCGCTATTCGTTCGTCCAACAGGGGTGATGTTTTTTTTCGTAATAAGGTTTTTGGTATGACTGCTGGCTTTGGGCAATTTGGGAATGAAACGGGTCTTTTGTTGAAATGGCTCGTTTCTACAAAATTATATATGTATCGATTAGAAGCTTTTTTGTCTGCTTTATGTGCACACGATTTGCTTTTACTTTCTTAGCGAATTGCACGGAATATCAGGCTCACGCTATGAATTGCGAGATTGACCCAATTTTCTTGAAATATTATTTTCCATCAAAAAACAACCGAATTAGCCAGTGTTGTACCACCCACGTACCTAGACGCGAATTTCAGAATGGTTCCTTGGTTTTGCAACGCGCGCGGGGAAAAATTTCAAGTCAAATTCGGCAGAGTAGCGGTTAACCATAGCTCTGTTGGGATAACCACAATTGAAAAGAAGTCGACACAACTTGTTGAGCAACCCAATAACGGAATCCTCGGAAGTGGTCAAAAATATGGTGCGCCATCTATTGATTTGTTCCTGCATACATAATATGTAGTTTCCGTCAACGGAACCTCTTCATTTGCAGACTTTTATTCAAAACTGACAATGATATGTTAAAAAGTAAACCAGCTTGTGTAGAGCTATTATATTTTTCGATATATACAGGGGGGGCCAAAAAAAAAGACATTTTGCCTATGTCGGACTTCGGCCCTTTTTTCTTCGCAGAGATTGCTGTCGTTGACGGGAGTTCCTCAGCAGAGTATTCCCTAAGTGTCCCTCTATAAGTGAACGCAGGCCCTCCTTCACTGCCCTCACCGTCTTCAGAATATGACGTCATCTGTCACCGTCGTCAGGCTCAAGGAGGTCTACCGTAAGAGCTTCAGCCTGAAGCTCTTACGCAATTTCGTGAATCGATTTAATGTTGGATAGTTTTCTAGAGGCATTAGCTACCACTGTGCAAATCCCCGAACTAGCTTTCCAGTAAGGTTAGATACAGAATCTTCGAAGACGCTCCATTGAGCTCGCCAAGCTGCACCAAATTGTTCAAGGGCAAATTCTTCTTTGCGTTTACTGGGGGCACATTAGAGAATTTTCTTATAGAATGAAGGCTTGCAATATTTAAAGTTTTTGGGAACACTCGGTTTCAATTCTTCCAATTTTTGCATGTTCGAGCAAAGTGTTGCTAATCATCTGAAAAGTGGAAAATGTCTTTTTTTTGCCCCCCCTGTATAATGCCTATTGTAAAAGGTGGGCGAGTTTTGAGGAAAAAATTGGGGGATAACACACTACTAGTGGACAACTAAACAGTTGTTTAAGGCCAACAAGCGTCGTCGACCAGTCCGTTCTGGGATGAGCTCACGGCATTTACTCATCGATTAGTGAGCCGTAGTGGCGATTTCTAATGCATTCAGGCTATACGATGACTGGCGAGTTACAAAGGGAGAGTACAAAGCAGTGTTATTCATCCTCCGACAATAATCTGGTCCAACTAAGTTATCTAGTATTGTGTTGCACTCACGATGTGACTAATAGGAACCTGTTGCGACGACGCGGCGTAGATGAAGCAGCGTCCAACTGCACTATGTTTCACTTTCCCATGAACTGCTCTACATTTATTAAGGATTTCAGGAATGTATTATCATCGAAGACAGACCATGTTTTTGCACTACACTGTAACAAAGTTTTTGGCTATTGTCTATTGTACTCTTGATCTATGCCGCGGAGCAAAAGCGCCGTCCGGATAGCGTCGATTAAGGATAATAAGCTGATGGTGAGACTTATAGTGCTCTGCATGCTTTAATGCTCCCATGGAGCTCATGTCTGTGTGACTCTCCGACAGCGTGCAGAGCTCCTGGAGAACATTAGAGGCTGAAAGTGCACTCCCGGACACTGCACTTTTCAAGCCGTCTTGCAGCCCGTCTGTGGATACGACCCCCTCCCTTTTCGGTCGGCTGAATACGACCCCCTCGTTGTTCTTTGCGCAACGCAGGGTTGACCCTGCCCAGGATTTGTCTGTACCGCGTGCGTGATAAGCAGCCCTACTTGCCAGTGTATATCCATACTCAAATAGAGCTCATCAGCTTTCATCATTACCATTTCCTTGTTCGGAAATATCATTTTACGCAATATCACCAACGAAAGATTGACATCGGTGTCATAAGTTGGAAGATGATCAATGCACACTCAGTACTGAGCAGGAGTGTAACCGTTGCTTCGTCTGCTTAGTAATCTTAATTTGCTCAACGGGCACTATTGCACTATTACAATCCCAGGAGCGGGGAGATGGGTCAAAAAATAATTTTCGCTGAAACTTCGGCCGGGTTGGCGCCATTTGGCGCCAGGTGGCGCCACGACTGATTCCCACTAAATTCGCTGTAAACTTCTGTATAGGGGTTATTTGGGGTCCTGATTACGAATATGACATTCGTTTTTGTTGTTAGCGCTATTCGGCGCCTATTTCCTGCTCGTCTGCGCCCTCGCACTAATTAGATCGCAATCAGGACTAAGCCTTTGAATAGTGGAGGGCTCCAAAGTGAGTAGGCCACTCCCCTGTGGTCTAACACACTCCAACTTTTGCCACACGGTGCGTGGTTTACCCACTCCGGAGTTTCACCCCCTCCCTAAGCTTAGTCTTAGGCGCTATAGGTGAGAAAGCTTAGAAAAGCAGAAAATATGCGTTAAACAGCACGAATGTCAAAAACGAGTGTCATATTCGTGATCAGGGCCCCAAATAACCCCTATACAGAAGTTTACAGCGAATTTGGTGATAATCAGTTGTGGCGCCAGCTGGCGCCAAATGGCGCCAATTTGGCGCCAGCGCCAAAAATGGATGTCATATTCGTGATCAGGACCCTCGATAACCCCCATAGCAGAAGTTTCAGCGAAAATTATTTTTTGACCCATCTCGGCCCCCACTGGGGTTGTAATAGTGCAATAGTGCCGCTCAATGTTTTAGACTTAGTGCTTGTATTGCATTCGTCGCACCAGGTATTTATTATTTGTTTCTTTGTTTCATATGCCGGTGGCAGCCCATATGGGCTGCCAGTTGATTAACGCTTACTATTCGCTTCTATCGCCAGTTTCCTTGCATACTTCCGTGTAAGCAATAATAGGTTTCACAGAATTCTTCACTATACTTTGCTTAGGGAGGTTTTCTGAGCCCTACGAAATTTTTGGTTTGTTCATTCCTCTTCTTCATGATATTTCCATACACACGTGAATTGAAAGAGTAGAACAGCTATATAACACTAGTTATGGAAGTGTACGTGTTTTATTGGTGACGAATGAGATGATAT
>MU874054.1:1908-12316 GCA_036418205.1 Ostertagia ostertagi | reverse complement strand
GGCACTGTAGTGTCTGATTTTGATAGTTTAGCAAATTCTGCACTTAAGCTGTTTGCTTGTGTTTTCTAAAATAGTTAACTTTCTTGCCTAATTGTTAGGGAACAAAATTAAAGCTCGATATAGCGTTTTGTACGCGGTGGTTTGTTGTTGCTGACCAAGAGTTACCTCATTAAAAATTATACTTTCAGTATATGACTGATGGAATCCTTCTGAGAGAGTTACTGACAGATCCTTTGCTTTCAAAATATAGGTTAGTTCTTTAGTATTTCTGGGATCGGCTTAGGGAGAAAAGTATGCGTTTCAGTGTTATAATGATCGATGAGGCCCATGAACGGACTTGCAACTCTGATATTCTGCTTGGTCTGCTTCGAAAAGTGCTCATTGTTCGGCCTGATTTACGCATTGTAGTGTCATCAGCAACGCTCGATGCTGAGGTATGATGATTTTCAATGATTTTCAGTTAAGCTTATGTTTGTGGACCGAAGTTACCTTTCATTGATCTGTTGTGGTATTTTCAGCTTTTTCGAGATTTCTTTGAGCTGAATGAAAGCGATGACCATAATCTTGATACCTCGTGTATAATGTCGGTGGAAGGGCGAACGCATCCAGTTACGATATACCATACAAAGACGTAAGCATTTTTCTAGATGAACAGTACGACTTTGCATCCTATCGAAATAGTTCAAATTTGATGTTTCATCATCTGTTATCAGGGGTTCATACTTCATGATCTCTTTCTAGCAAAAGGGTTATATTTGGGTTAGAAGTTATCTCTCACATCCTCATACGGTAAAACACTTAACGTGCGGGGCCCGTTATTTACATATGTCGCAGGTGTATGCTGCTAGAAATTGTAGTCTATGACCGCTCATGATATTTATGAAGAGTGGTTGTGCCCTTTTTTTGCGCTGGGATGCGTAGAGGGCTCATTTGTTGTACTGTTTCTAGCCATTTGAGAAACCCCCATTAACCCCTGCAGGTGCAACAGTTTTGTGGTTATGCCTCAGTTTTGTACACATATTAGGTTAATTCCAGGTCAGTGCCGAATTATATCAAAGCCACGGTGGATACTGTGCTGGATATTCACAAAAATGAGATTCCAGGCGATATTCTTGTATTTCTTACGGGTCAAGAAGAGGTTATTCAGGTAAGATCTTTTTTTTTTCGAGTATGTATGAAAACACATAGATGTTCTTATGCAAACTAGACTGAAAACAAAGTGATTTTCGGCATGTACAGCTTTCGTTGCATAGCTACAGCCTTTCAGGTTCTGTGATAGGAGCCTTGAGAGCTGTGTCTTGAGTAAAGGAGCACTCGGATGTAAGCGAGCAATAAGAAATGTTGTACCTAATGAAGGAGTTCAGGGAAAAATTCAGGTTCCGTGAGCAATTTTCATTCCCTCCGAAGCTCCTGCCCCTCCTAGGCTCGGTCCTAGATGATGCCTCGTATCTTGTGATAGGGCCTGGGCTTACTTCTAAAAAACGCTTTGTCGAAATATAGAGCTTTCTTTCAAAGCGTTTTTACATACTATACAGGCACCTGCCTGGTAGATTGCCTGATTCGCAGAAGGGAAAGCTTTATGTTTCTTTGATTTACTTTTGCTCGTGTTTCTTTGTAGATACTTTTTACCTATTTCCTGTGCAGTATGTATCACATTTCTGATCTGTTTCGCTGAAGCCTACCGAACTGCTCGAAAGAGCGTTAGTATTATGATTCCGTTGATAGTCCTTTAAGTTTGTAGGTATTGCTCCATCAGTCATGTGCGCTCGAGCGTGGTGTGTCTATGCACATCCTACCATTTAGTTAAAAGTTTCACGATAAAATCTGGCCATCGAATCGTTGGCAAAGTCAACCATTCGTCCAGTCCATCTAGGTAGAGGCCGTATCCGTTGGTGGTCCCCCTAACTTGTGATGTTACGGGGTCGTATCAGGATCCTCTAAAAAGGGTAACTTTTCACGATCGGTCGATCGCGCCAGCATATCCTGTCCGGTGGTTATTGGGTTTCTGAGTACTGGTCATATCTCGTTCGCTCTACTATTTAACGTGCGGCAGATTCCAGATACTGTCTCATTCAAATCGTGAATGTGTATGTAATGCTTTACTTCTATCAAATATTGCTAAAATCGATCACTTGCGTTGAGTTCAAGGATGGAGTACATCAACATCGTGCGCTTGCACGTTATAGTTGGGGATAGGTGACGGACAGGGTAAGCATCTGTTGCGTGAAGTTCAAAGGGAGGGGAGGGGGGGGGGGGGGGATCATTAGTTGATTGTGAATGTCCTCGTAGGCAGCGAAGGGTCAAGACTCAACTGGGCGGTGGTCGAGTTCATCCTGCTAACTCCTTCTCCTGGAGAAGGAGCCGGTACACTCTGCCCTAGCAGGGTGAACCGTCCGTTGCGAATTGATCAACGGAGGGTCGTATTTAGTTTCAAAAAGATATGTGGCAATGAGTTTTCGAGAGGTCGCATTTTCATTTTTGCGTGTCTGTGATGACGACAGTGGGGGACATTTTTAAAAAATTTTCAGTGAAGCAGGAGCCATTTTGACGATTTTACTCGAACATACTTGATGAAATCTTTGTCAGGACGAAATGGACAAATTAGAGAATTACCGTTTTCCAAGACTACTTATCCCCGCGAGGTAAGAAACTGGCGGCAGAGGGACTGTACTTGAAGGAATGAGACATGGAGTGAGGTGATGGTTGGGAGCAGGGTCAACCGCTTGTTGCGCAAAGATCAACGAAGGGGTCGTATTTGGCCAAGTGAAGGGTTTTCGTAAGCTCAAGTGCCACTCAAGAAATATTGAAACGTACCAAGGCGCAGGGGCAAAGTGGCAAAGGAGGGAGAAGGCTTCCAATCACTACTGCGACTATTAATTACTTGTGATTGGATGGCGCATCCCAGAGGAGGGATCTCTCAAATCACTTCAAATTCCATTTAGCAACGTTCAAACAATTCCAAATTCTGAAGAAATTCGATGCTTCCGGAACAAATCAAAGTGAAGGGAAGTGCAACGAATTCTAGAATCTTGAATGGGAACTCTGGCAATAGAAATGTTTTCATTTCGGTGCTTTCCAAGAAAATCTAACATTGCCATGGTCATGTCTGAATGCCGTCTTAAGGGTTTTTTTTTTACGTTTCTACATTATACGAAGTTATACGACATATGGGCGTTTGAAGAAGGAACACTCCTCTTTCAGGAAAATCATCTGAAAAAAAAGCTATAGGGGAAAAATGGGACAACGGGAGGTTTTTTTTTTCAACGAGTGCTTTTTGGATGAAAACTTCGGCCACCTTTTCAGTTTCAGAAGCGTGCTAAATTGTGTAGTTCTATTAGCCTGAGAGATCTGCAAAATTTGAACCATGAAGGAAGTTGTGAAGTCTGAATGTTGAAGACTCGCGTGGGCTCAGAAAAAGAAACAACAGGACGATTTTTAGAAGAATTGAACATTGCAACAGTTTAAATACTTTCTGTGAAGGAAACAATTTGAGGTTCTGGGTTTCCGTATCGCATTTCATGGGAACGCAACTAAAGAAAGAACAAAGCTGAAATAAACTTTTGAGAAAGGATATCGTTTATCTATCATTATGTTATATTAGAGTACCGGAATATTTATGTGTTTTCCACCACGGAGTGGTCGGAACCACAATATTTTGCGACAGAGCATCCGGTGACTATGAAAACATATGTGTTTAATCGAATGCTCATTAGCACCTTCCCTTTTACCGACCCTTCTACAGTATGAGTGGAACCCTCGTTCGATTGATTGCAAGCTAGGATATTTTTGAGTCGAAAAAGAGAGGTAGGTCGGTTTTGACATCATCTGACAAATCATCCCTCTCCCTTGTAAAAAGTTAGGAGGCCTGGACAAAAGAAGTATACATTTAGTTAGAGTAGGGTCTGCACTGTTTGGTGGAAAATTTATTACTTACCAGCTCAACTGGACAATTTTTCCCGGAGTCTTTTTTGCCACATGGGGTCAAAAACGCACCCTTTTTGAGCACACGTGAGTAGCAGATGAGCACATTTATTAGAATTTCTTGTGTCAATCAACTTCGTTAAAGCGTCTGTGCATCATCGATCAGTCACTGCTAGGTGTCCTACCATTTCAGCACAAGACTGGTGCAGCCCCGTCTCGACTGATTTAACTAGGGCCACCTTTTTGACGACGATTGCGGGCATCACTTCAAAGACTTCACTGTCTTTTGAGAAAACTGTGAAAAACCGATGAGCATTTTAAATGGTAGTATTCCCTCCAACAAATGCAATGCTGGTTTGGTGGGCGGAGGTTACAGCTCTCAGCAAGAATTTTGAAGCATTTGGTACACACATGCGAATTGCACACTGGACCCAGGAATTTTCAAAAAAAAGTATAAAAATTGGGGGAAAGTTAAATTGTGAACCAACAATAGAAAACAATAAGCAACATATTTCGCAATATTAATGAGCAAAAACTGCCTTCTGAGATATTGATTTTCCATAGTAATCGGCCCCAAAACTTCCTGAACTCAGAAAAGCGACACTAAGATATCCGGTACCTAATACTTCGAAGGTATTACCTCGTATAATGTATTTTATTCATGACAAAAAAAGATAAAAGGGGAAGATTCAAAGGTTGAGAGGAAATTTCGGTAGTGGGCCTGAAAGTAGAGTTATACGAACGAATACCGAAGCTCAAGCGGAATGCTAGAAGTAATTCTTCTCAATAGGAAATTTCATTGCCGCGGTTTCCGTCCTCTGCAGGGGCCAGAAGCGCCACGTATCCTTTTTTCACTCTTTAAATTTCCTCTTTCCACTGTCGGTTTACGGCCTAATAACATCTGATTTGGTGTAAACCATGTAAAAATGACATAAATAACTGAGCAGAGGTCGTACTGATAAGACCTCCGGAAGAGAGGGGAGCCGTAAACACTTCTGAAATCTGCCCAACGCACGCTTGACTCTTGTTGGGGGTAGGAAGATCGCCGTACACTTCGATTAAGGACACCGTACACTCCATTTATTTCGGTATTGATATGTATGTACACTGTACACTTGTGTACACATTCAAGAACAGTGTACACCATGACATTTCACACGTTTAAGCCTAACGAGTCAGCCCCTAAGAGCACAGCAGAACACACACTCCGTCCCAAGCATTAATATAGCTAATCCATGAGGATGATATATAGAAACGATGACTAAAAAATGAAAATGAAAGGATTTCATTGCATGACTAATGTAAGTTTGCACACCGACAGGACCTCAAGATCAAAGGCAACGTTGCGAAAATTTTCAAAATTTTTAAGACGTCTCCTACCTTCACACGTGACGGAGGGGGAGGATTCATCTAACCAGGAAGGTCTTTCAGGGCGTGCCAAGCTTTTTGAAAACGGTCTTTTGCATGATATAGGGGCACATGCGGGAACCACAGAACCATGGTTAATTTTTCCTGAACGGCCCTCTGAATACCAGAAAAGGGGTCCCTAGTTCGATTCCTCGTGGTGACAAATTTTTGCATTTCGAGTTGACGTTTCAAAATTCGCGCAAAATGGAGTTAGCATGAATAATTAGTACCATATTCATGATTAGGACCGTCAGTAACCCTTACAAATAGACTTTGATTGAAAAACTGGTGAAAAAGGTGTGACACCACAGTGGCCCCACTTGGTGTCACACCTTTTTCACCAGTTTTTAATCAAAGTCTATTTGTAAGGGTTACTGACGGTCCTAATCATGAATATGGTAATTATTCATGCTAACTCCATTTTGCGCGAATTTTGAAACGTCAACTCGAAATGCAAAAATTTGTCACCACGAGGAATCGAACTAGGGACCCCTTTTCTGGTATTCAGAGGGCCGTTCAGGAAAAATTAACCATGGTTCTGTGGTTCCCGCATGTGCCCCTATATCATGCAAAAGACCGTTTTGAAAAAGCTTGGCACCTTAAATTTTTTGAAAATTTTCGCAACGTTGCCTTTGATCTTGAGGGTGGAAAACAGAGCTCACACCTGAAATGTCGACATTGTGAAAATGAATTGGAAATGTTTCAAATTATATTGTTGTCAGATCCAAATGGTCCATTCATTAACCCACGTCCTGTCTGTGTTCTAATTTAACATTAACCTTAATCCTTTCATTTCTATTTTTTGTCATCGTTTCTATGGAACTATTTGTAAATATCATCCTCATGGATTAACTACATTGGGGGATGAAAAAGGGAAGGGCGGAAGTGGTGTAGTGACAAGTGGCGCGCTTACCACGCGAGCGGTCCGGGGATCAAATCCTGGGTCGTGAGTCGCCCGGGCCAACCAAGCCTTCCATCCCTCCGGGGTCGGTTAATTGGTACCAGACTTGTCTGGGAGGATAAAAAAACACTGACTTGTACATCGGCTGGCCCCCGCAAGTCATTGTATAGGCCACATCGCATTCAAACGCCACTGCGAATGTACAAATGGAAGTAGAATGCGTGCCGCATCCCAAAAAGGGATTGAATCAACATGCTTTATCCTTTTTATCCTTTAATGCTTTGCGGACGGAGTGTGTGTTTGTGCTGTACTCTTTAGGGGCCGACTCGCAAGGCTCAAACGTGTGAAATGTCATGGTGTACACTGTTCTTGAATGTGTACACAAGTGTACAGTGTACATATCACCTACCTGAAAAACTGGAGTGTACGGTGTCCTTAACCGAAGTGTACGGTGAACTTTCCGCACAGTGAAGGTGTACACCATAGCAAAAAACGTCGGCAGCAGGATTGGATTAATATGCTTGTAATAGAATAGTTCACCTACTAATTAAGCAGTGTGGCTATTAAGGCAACATTCTTAGAATAGTATATTTCAATTCCGCGGATAGAACGGGTACGAAGTGAAAGGCACGGATATAACTATTTCTTCAGGTTTAAGCAGTCAAAGTATAGAGCGGTCAAGGTTTCGGTTGGGATGCGCCATGCATTCGACATTCCACAGGACAATTGGCTTCCAAGCATATATTTGGGCCAAAAAATTAGTAAGATAGGCAATGCTCAGCTCAAATTTTATTCTCCGGGACTCTACTGTAAATGACGTTAGCTAGCTTATTATCTGATTACCTGTGTGTATCTGTTGGGAAAATCCCATGCTAGCAAAATGTGTGGTTTCGTCTGTAGATGAACAAGCAGTGACTACTCAACTCTTCAGTCAAAAAAAGGAGGTTGAGCCGTAAAACCCTTCAATAAAGGCGTTCTAATCCTTGGCATCGTACGGGTAAAGTCAAGACAGTCACTCGGTCAAGTATAGCCAGGCGGGCCCAAGCCATAAGCGGCCAGGGCGGTGGGGGAGGGGGTAGGAAACTTGCTCAGAAGCAACAGTGTGTAGGGAACAACCGAGTCTGGGGAAGTCAATGCATTCGCAGCGGTGAGCGCAACATATGTGTCTGGTATATGTAGTGCAAGTCGTAAAGCCATCCACTCTTGCCACGCGCTTTTGAGTCAGGAGGGTGGCTATGTCCGCAGTCGCATGGTGCTATCTCGTTCAACAAAATTGTTTCAATAAACTTATCGCGGTAATGAACTGTTAGAGGCAGCGATTATGATATTTTCAGGAATGGTTTAGAGGAGACGTGATGGGTGCTACGCATGGACGTAGTGTTAGAAAAAGAGCGCAGAATTCGTCAAGAAAATGCAAAATGGGACCCCTCTTTTTGGCCGTTGGTTTCACTCATGAACAGGTGACAGCTCAGAAAGCGGGCGTATGAACGAGTTCAGCGCAACGCGTTTGGTAACACCATGCCAAACCACACTCCAATCGAGTTGCTCCAGTTGTGCCGCTGCTGGCAACGCAGCTCGTCCAAATCACCAACTAAACTAGTGGGCGGATCTTTTTCGGGGGCGGAGTGCTTTCGAAGTCCTGCTCAGCAACCAGCGCACCTTTCGTCGTGGAAGCGCTACACCTCGCTTCCCTGGCAGCCAAGTAACTGATTCGTGTGGTGCATATGCTTCCCCGATGCGCTCCCACTTTATCGTAATCGCTGCCTTTAAGGTTTCCATTGTTGTAGAAACTTTCGAGACCTTAATAGAGGCGATCGGGAGTGAAATAGTCAAAATTGGGGATATGCGTCATTTTACAAAGTACAACAGCTGGTGAGGGGCAAAGCTGCACGAGACGCAAGGAAATCGCCATAATGTATCAGGCTGGATTTTCGTCAGCTCTAGCAGTGTTACAGCTCAGGAGTAAAGTTAACCTTGATCTGAAACTGCTGGTATCAGTTCTTAACCACTTTTTTTCCAATTGTACATCGTTTCCTCAGGCTATTAAGCTCCTAACCGAGGTACTTTCTCGGGGGCAAAATGAATATCCAATACGTGAGTAGGCAAACGTGTCCGTAGTCATCGTTTTGGGGATAAAGAGGGAAGATCGAAAGTAAGAGTTGAGAGGTTCCTCAAGCCATCTACACACATCCACTCTTTTCAGCTGAAGCTTCTATTCTTATGGTATTCTTTTATCTCAAAATCTTCCAAATCGTTGAGTATGAGATGCAGTCTAAAGAAAGTGTTTCGGATCACGTTAAAATTAGAGTATGGTATACAAGAGAGATAATCTAGGGAATCATTAACGACCGCCTAGATTCAGGCTAGTTGGATGGAGTATTGCTCTACTAAAACCATCTATTAGCTCATAAAAGGGTAAAGACGCTATGTACTCAGGAAAATTCCGTGCTTAGTGTAGAATCTCGACAAAGTATTCAAATGCTAGGTAGGATTGTTCATGGTCCGGTATGAATTATCTCACTTTCCTCCAGGGCCTAACAAGGGAGGTCTTTCAGGACATGGAGCGTTTTTTTTTTGAAATGGTTTCTGCATGTTGTAGGGGCTCATGCGAGGAACACAGAACCATGATCCATTTTTCCTGAACGCCTCCAGGAATGTCAAAACAGTGGTGAAGAAATGGTCCAGAGTTCGATCCCCGGTGATGACTAATTTTTGCAATATAGTTTGGCGCCCCCAGATTGCCGCCAAATGGCGCCATCGTCGAGAATAGATGTCATTGTCGTGTTTTGCGGCAATTTGGAGGCGCCAACATAAATTGCAAAAATTTGTCATCACGGAGGATCGAACTTTGGACCATTTCTTCCCCGCTGTTTTGACATTCCTGGGGCGTTCAGGAAAAATGGACCATGGTTCTGTGTTCCTCACATGAGCCTCTACAACATTCAGAAAACCATTTCAAAGCGCTCCATGGCCTTGTAAGGGCCCAAAGGATCAGGTACGACCCAGAAGAGATCTGATAAGGTAGTCTACGTGCCATTCGTGGGCCAGCAGTACGGTTTTCTGCTGTCACACCTTTTTTTTTAGTGAACTACTGTTTCCATTTACAAGGTGTTCAGGTTTGCGAAATGCTATCAGATGCTTCTTCGAATCTGCGAAACGTTGATAAGTTATGGATTGTGCCCTGCTATGGTGCGTTACCGCCGCGAGAGCAGGTAACTGTTCAAATGCTCTATTAGTAGACTGGACCTTGTCCTGATGGTAATAATAATTGAATATCGTTTTAGTTAAAAGCATTTGATTCGACTCCACATGGCACTCGCAAGGTCGTGGTGGCCACTAATATTGCGGAAGCCTCGGTTACCATTCCAGGAGTAGCATACGGTATGAATTCCATGTACACTAGAATAAATTCTTGGAATTGTTAGGTGCTTAATAGCGTCTTTTGGAAGGCACGTGACTCAGCATGTTTTGACGTCACGAAAGGTAGTGAGGGTTTTGTAGGAAAGTTGAATGATGACAATGGCGAGTGGTTAATGGTGCTTGGCTTCTGTTTTTTTCTCGTTTTTTTTTCTTCTTCATTTCGACCAAAGATTTCTTCTTTTTGTTCTGAAGAATATATTTCTAGTTGTCGACTGTGGCTTTGTCAAATTGCGCGCGATGAATCCCGACAATGGCATTGAGACACTAATGCGGCTGCCAATATCAAAGTCATCAGCTGAACAGCGAGCTGGACGAGCTGGCAGAATACGCCCTGGCAAAGCATATCGACTATATCCAGGTAGGCATTCCTTTATTCCGCTTGGTCTTTTGTTCATGCTGACGAGAAAATTCGGTTTTCCTTTGTAAAAATACTTGATTTCCCTTCAGAATCGCAATACGAGAAGTTATGTGAGGGTACAATTCCCGAAATTCAACGTTGCCACCTTGCACCAGTAATTCTACAGCTGAAGGCTCTAGGAATTCAGAATGTCCACAAATTTCATTACCTATCCGTAAGTTACAGTTGAATAAAACTTCGAAAAAGCATAGCCAGCGTGGCTCGCGGAATGGGCGAGGAAAAGGGTGGTATTTGAGCTAAAAAGAGAGTGCTTGCATTGGAGGCGTTGACATTAAAACTTCATTTGGGGATTTTCTAGAGAATGTCTACGAACTGAAAAATTTCATCTTTCCGGCAGTTAT
>MU874049.1:0-11695 GCA_036418205.1 Ostertagia ostertagi | reverse complement strand
TTGGGTAAGGTACGCAGGGCTGGCGGTGCAGGATAGCCCTTTACAGCTCACTGGATCAAGTCCCATTCAACAGCGTAGCGACAAGTGGCGCTGCTTACCACGCCACGATCCGGGGATCGAATGCTGGATAGGAGACGTGTAGGCTAACCAAGCTCTCAATCCTCCTAGGATCGGTGTTCTAGCACCAGGCTTGTTGGGGAGGAGAAAAACACTCGGGCTCGTAATTCGGTCTGCCTCGTCAGGTAACTAAGTAAGCCAAATCCCTATCAAATTGCCACCATAGTTCTGAACAGAAGTAGAATGCGTGGCGCAGTCTAAAATCGGATGATCAACGCCGCAGCTTTTTCCATACAAAACCGAAACGTAGAGGAAGCACGACTGCTTCCTTGTGTTACGCCTTGAAGGAATAGAAACGACACACACAAAACGCCATCGGAGGGTGCAAAAACGCGACACGAGAGGAAACCCGTCCCATGGAAGTTTGCACCTGTCACAAAGTCCAATCTGCCTTGTCTAGAAAACGGCTCCAAAGAAGTGCAATGACGTATTCTAGGGTAGACTTCAAACGGGTAATGATCCCTCCATTACACACAAGGACGAGAAGTACACATTGACTTCTAATTCTTCTTCCTAGCGTTAGTCTCGCGCAGACGCAGGGTCCTTACCTTTGTCAGTCGTCACCACATTGCTCTGTCCACGGGCACAGACGATTAGAGAACGGGCGAGTGCCCTAGGACTAAGCCTTGGAGAGGAGAGGGACCTGCCAGAGAGCGCAGAGGCGGTTTTAAGGGGGTTCAAGTAGTCCGTCGACCCACAGGCTGTATCCCATCCCTCCTCCATGAGGAAGCGTCCTCCCCCCCCCCGCTCTATCCCATGCTGGGGAGACAGGTTGCGTCATTGGAGCCGCCATTGAGCGCATGATGTTTAGCTACCCTCCTGTGTTGAGGCACTGCTTTCCTTTGAGCGGTCATGCTGTCTGTTGCCTGACGCAGAGTATGGCTGCTCCTATGACGCAACCCTGCCTCCTCCAACGTAGGATGGGATCACGGTGGGGGACGCGTCCCCTTAGGGGAAGGATAGGATACGCTCCCAGGGCGTCTCTACGTATCCGTGAGCCATCAACTGTCTTGAAAACGTCTCTCCCCACTCATTTTGGGGCTCTCGCAGTCGCGTTCGCTTTGCTTCCATGGTCACAATGGCGGAGCCCTAGCGTGCTTCATATCCCACAGGAAGGAGACGTGCAGAGAAGCTAAGACGAAGCCTCAAAGGGGGAAGGGGCCCCGAGGTGGGTGAGCCAACTACACTATGGAAAGGTTGTGTGTGAGACCACAATGGTCATGAGTCGCTGATAAGGCGAAAGAGCGCAGAACGAATTAAAGCGGCTCAAAGGACCGAGCTCAAGTAGTCCGTCGAAGTTGCATGCGCAGCGTGGATGTACATGCACCAGTGGGAGCAATAACCAGGGGCCAAAGGAAGCGAGGTGTGACCTTCATGGTCAAAGGTAGGTTGCAGCGCAGTAGGGGCGCCTCCGTCTTGCTCTGCCCTCCTGTGTTGCTAGAAATGGCGTTGTCATTTTTCATTTTGAAAGAGGTGCATATTTGACTTCAAAAACGAACCATATATTCTCCTTATCTTTTCTGTGGAGGCGATCAAGCAAGCCGCGTCGTCGTTGGTTCAGTGATGGTAATACGGGTTGACTTGTGCAAACGACCCTAGTTGGTCGCTGGCTCATCCGGGCAAACTGAGGGACCCTTTTTGTGCGTTCTGGACTATTTCCTTTTTCGCCACTGGCGCATTATTCAATCTCCCCACCCCACATGTAAGATCAAAATCCAGTCTTTATGCGTAATCCCTCAGCCTTAAGCGTCCCTCTTTATCCCTCACTGATGCGCTTAACAACAAACGAACTGATAACTCTAGACACTAAATGATTGAAAAGCCGTTCAGTGAGCCCAAGGAAAAAAAACAACGAATTACTGTGAGGGAAGCAATCTGCAGAAAGTACTTCATCAGGGCCAAAAAGTGTGCTCTAATGAGAATAACTTTTCTGGACGAGTTTTCCTTTGAAAAATGCATCCGCTTTCGTGTAGGACCGCTAGGGTTCAGCTGCATTTGGCTTCCGCTGAGTATCCTATGTTTGTATGTATAAAGTTCGGGTGGTGAGTGTTGTTGGAAGCTTTTCGTTATGAATTCTTTTTTTTTTTTGAAATTGATTTGCGTTTAATTCTTTTCGTTATGCTCAGTAAACTGCGCTCAGCCTTTGCCGCTTGGGGCGCAATTGGAGTTCCACCTTATTTTTGATGATGTCGTTTAAATAGAGTTGCTTAGGACTGAAATTTTTCATCGCTTCAAGTTTTCTTCTGCTCTTATTTTTGTGGTGCGGCTCTAAGTACATCGTTTGTTTTCCAGTTGTGTTGAGTTTCTCTTCAATTTTCATGTTTATAGTCTTACTGTCAAATACAGACGACTTACAAGGTTAATCTTGGAGTGTTTTGTTGAGTTTTGACGTAAAGTTTTCGTTGATCGCGTTCTCGTGGATTATACTTACTTTTGGCCTTATTGATTTCGAATTACAAGCAAGAAGTTTGCTGGGTTCTGCAGAGATATCATCGACATCGATAAGTGTGGTGATTGTTGATTGCGAAAAAAAAAAGTTATTCTTTTTCGAAATAATTTTGTGTGATTTCAATGTGGCAGCTGATTCTGATTGGTGTCTTTTTCGTGAGGTTGCATGTCCTGTTTAATATTCATGTTGAAGCGCAATTCCTTGATCAATCATTTCAGTAGTTCGGCTTGGCAAAAATGCAGATATTCATCAGTGCCTTGGATGGCGGAATCCATCGCCTCGAAGTTGCACCAGAAACTACCGTTGCACAGATTAAGGTCTGTTTATTTGTTCACTTTCCAAACTATATATTAAAAGTCAAAATATGTTAAGTTTTGAATTGCATTCGGAAATTTTTGGAAAGTTCGAATATTTATCAAGAAACTCTGTGTCCTTCCTTCTTTTCCGTGTCTTTGTATGCTTTATTTTGCTTAATCAAAAACTGCTCGAGGCTTCCTGATGCAGACTCCCTGTTAAAGATTTGAAGTGAGTGGATAAGAAATCTGCGGGAACGAACGCTCTATCGTGAAGGCCGTTGGAAACACCTGTCTAAAGATAGTATTATCAGTTCAATTAAGTCGTATGCGATGTTTTATTTAACAAATGACGACAGCGTGATGTGGTAACGCCTCCCACCCAAGTCATCCCTTTTCTATCGCTTGCGCGACTTCTTCCTAAGTTCTTTCCACTATAGGCAAAGCATGGGCATTGTTCCCATTCTATAGTTCGTACGACAGTGTTCCACTGTTACTGCTCCAAAATCTAAAAATTTTATTTTTTCGAAACTATAGTGGTAATTCGATGCCCTGATTAGGAATATGACCTTCATTTTTGATGCTGGCGCCAGTTGGCAAGTGGACTCTCTCTTATACATTGTGCTTAAGACTGAGCTTATTGGAGAAGGAGGACTCCGAGGTGGGTAAACCACGCAGCATGTGACAAAAGTTGAAGTGTGTGATATCAGGGTGAGTGGCTCACTCACCTCTGAGCCCTTTCTCAAGGATTTAGTCCTGATAGTGATAAACCCAGTGCGAGGGCGCGCTGAGCTGTGCGTCGATGTTATAACCAAATTATTTTTGACGTAGACTTTTTGATTTCTTTGCAATGATTTCCATGGATTGCTCCCTTGCCAGCTGTAATGACATGGTACGTGAACGCTCTTATTTCTCTCCTGCAATATTTTATGTTTAAATTTGTGCCTTCATAATTGTTATCCTTGGTCCGTTGGCCGATCAGAAAGGTTTGATTTTTGGTTGATGTACAGGATTATTTTTGCGGTGGTCGGGGTGATAAAAAGGACGAGATGGGATTAGAAGCTATTACTCTTTTATGTCCATTTACGGATTTAATTGGTCTAGGATAGAGAAGTTGCGTTGCGGCGGTGCGAGCTTGCTCTCTATATTACCTTTGCGCTTAATTTTTTAAGTCTAGAGGCCTTTCCTAGAATGAGTTATTTTGGTTACATTGACATGCAAATACGAACGCTTCGTTTACATGGTTGGCGTTGTGAGCGGAAGGTAATGGTATTGTTTCAGAAGGACTTAGGAGCTAATGAGCACATTCTCTCTTATGGTAGCTCCATTCTGGAAGATTCTTCGAGCCTTTCGAGCCTTGACATTTCTGATGGAGCCTCGCTCGCTATAAATGCTAGACTTCTCGGAGGTAAGTCCCATCACACATTGAATTATATATCGTTTTTCATCGTATTTTTATATTTATTTCTGATTATGGGTGAATAATTGATTTTGTTCGATATTCATCCAAACCGCCCTTTGTGGAAGTAGTGCTAAAAGCGTTCACAGTGTTTGGCTTTCACCAATTTTTTGAACCATCTCCCTTATATGCAGAGTCTACGTTGCATCATGTCCGTCTTTTTCTGCCGAGCCCTTCTTATGCATAACCCACATCTTGCGTGCATGTAGTCGGCTAGGAGCAATCTAGCGCTAGTTTTGGCCAGAAGTGGACAAACATTGGGGATTGGAAAAGTGGGTTGACAGGAGATTAGAGCTTAAGTTAGGCTGCAGTTATGCTGTTGTTGTTGTTTCGGATATCGTTATTTACTTGCATATTTGCCCCTTTTTCTCTTTATTCTTTATTTTTATTGAAAATAGGCAACAGCAGCATGTTTATTCAACATGTTGTTGCCCACTTTCAGAAAATTAGGTGAGTTTGCCGACTTCCTTGAGATAGCCTATAGGATGAAGCGTATCTTGTGGGAGTCTCAGTTGTCTAATCGTCTGTCTAATCTTAACTAACGGTTCCGGGAGAGTAAGATAATCGTGTGAATTTCATCAGTGATGGAAGTTTAGTAGGTAACGAAATGTGCTGCTGTACACTTTTAATTTGATACTGTTTGAAGGAGGCAGTGAAATAGGTTGAAAGATATACATCATCCATATCGACCGTTGAGCTATCTGCCTCCACCCTTCCTTTCCCATTTTCTCTCGAATCACAACCTTCCTAAAATAATGCGGATTAGCCACATAGATGGGATCCCAGAGTAAAACTTGAATGTGCAGGGGCGTAACATGAAAACACCGCAATTTAGAAGTGAGGACTCTCGCCGCTATCTTTTCTGATAGCTACCTATTTTGAACAAGACTGTAGTTTCATTTTTTCGTGGTAGACGCTGAGATATTGCAGTGTGGTCCAAGCTATGCGCTTTTGAATCTTGAGCCAGATTGCTGACGAGATTGCTGTGATTGTGAACGTAGCGCTCTTTCACTGTTTGAAACCATGGATACAGCGTCAGCGTATTGTTCAGAGAGGTAGCTAGATCAGAACGGACACTCGTTCAAACCGTTTCTGGAAGATTAATTGCAAATTCATTGGATAAAAATTTATTTATGGAGCTATTTCGATGATATGATACCTGTATAGCGTAAAGTATTTTTTGTAGTGCTTGGGCATAGATTGCTCTTTTTTGTATTGTGCAAAAATCATTATTATTCAAGGTAAGGTCCACGGATCTTTGGCTCGTGCCGGAAAAGTGCGTGCTCAGACACCAAAGGTTGAGAAACAGGAGAAAAAGAAGAAGAAGAAGGGTTAGCTTCGTTTTCGATTTTGTTTGTATGCATAAACAGAATTAATTTTAATGTAGGACGTGCGGCACGACGAATTCAATACACGAGAAGATTCGTCAATGTTGCGACTGGACCAGGAAAGAAGCGTGGACCCAACTCCAATGCTGCTTAATCTGTTTGCTGTTGCTTAAAATAAATTGTTATCGTTCGTTCATTGTCGCATTCGAAATAAATCGTGAATCACGACAATATCTGTTCCGAATTTGGAAACTGATGCACAGATAGAAATCGAAGTAGCTTGACTTACAGCTCAATTTCGACTCAGAAGAGAGTGCAGCGTATCGTTTCCGAAAGTTAGTGGAACTTGTGATGTCGGAGGAATTCTGCTCCGTAAATTTCTCGATGACATCGAAGAGGGTTAGTTACAAAATTTCTTCTGTGTACAGTTGGGCTCACATACGTTTTTTTGGTCGAATTTCTATACCTTTTAAAGTAAAATAAGTCTTGGTTGCTAAGGCGACATTTTCGTGTTTGTGCATTCGCGTAGGGGTCCTGTGTTTGGAGTTAACAAGGCAATAAGTGGAGGCATTGTGAATTGTGGCGATGTTTAGTAATTCGCACTTGGAAAGTTTTTGTGTTCGTTCTGCACAATGCGTCATGTGTAATCAGATGCAACCTCCAATCCTTCTATTTTCGACGAGAAACAGGCTAAAAACGACTTTTTGTTGACAGACAACTGAGCAAAGGGAGCTCATGGAACGAAGCAGGTGAAAGGGGGGGGGGGGGCGGTAGGGCGCATGAGGTGACGCAATCTTAGGACCGATCTGAGTTCTGCTTTCCGGGGATTAAGAGGGTTGAGGCAGCTTTTGGGCCCGATAGATGCGATATAGTACAGGGATGAATTGCAATAGTTGTGAAGGCTAGAGAAGTTTTGAATTACGGCACCATGAATCAAATGGAAGTGATCTTGCTGCCAAAATTGTCAGAGTTCTACGATGAGGATTTGAAAGAGTAGTAATATTATCATTTCTGGGAGCCCGTTCTTAGCGTGAATGCAGGGCATCAAGCCATCAGTTTGTGGGAATCCTGCCGTTTCCATGCAGTCACTTCTAACAAGGTTGAAAAGCTCTTTCCGCACAAGGGGACTTGTCCATCACCTTGAATTCCCTTTCTTTTGAGCTTGGGCAAAAAACCTCATCATCTGGGCTCACGGCTTTTCATCGCACCGTATGGCGCCTAATCGTAACAAGAAATCTTGTTTAGATTTCTTCGATGGGACTCCTTTTAAAAAGCTGGAATCAGCGTAATCTGCAATAGTCGTCAGACTGCAGTGCTCCCCTCCCCTGTGTATGCTGCTTACTGTCAATTCGTGATACTTCATGGACAGATTCCACATGTATTGGAATAATATAGATCCATGTGAAAAATCAAACTACAAATGGATCGACTTATTCGTCAAAGTTGCGAATGCGAAGTGCAGTTAGTTGAGCTGTGCCCCTTTATTTCGTGGGGTTTCTGGAACAGCCAGTCGTTCCTAGTGTTAAAAGCCCACTGATCGGAGTTCGATCAACTACGAGCTAGTGCCATTTCGAGGTCCATGAAGATGAGTATAAAAATTTATGTCATATAGAAGCGGAGGATGCATTCGGAACGTGAGTTCATGACTCATCCTTGAAAAGAGGACATTTATGAAAAGGCTAAAGCCTGATCTTTCGAAAGATTGTTCGATATCATCAGAGATCATGCCAGTCCGTAAATTTTCAGAAGATGGTCTTATCAAGAAGACAAAGCAAAAACGGTCAAAGCAGGAGTTGCGAGATGAGCATATAAAGCGCATTCTGGTGGCTGCTTCGAAAGGACAGGTTAGGTTTTATTAAGGATACCTTGGCTGTGTAAATCAAGCTATGCCATGTACTTATTAAGGTTGAATTGCCGCCTGAGGAAAGTTATATTGTTGAACGGCGAAAACGACATGAGAGCTTCGAATTCGATGATAAGATTAGCGCAGCAGGTTAGTCTTTTCAGAAGGAGTAGCTTGGAAATTCTTGTACAATTCATATTCACTTTCACTTTTTCACTTTCCGCATATACATGTGACACTTGATCTGTCAACAATTCTTCGATTGGACATAAATTATATTTTTTTCTCGTGACTAGAACTCCTCTTCTCCCTTTACTAGTTGTACGTCGTCAAACTCCATTTGCGAGTCGAATCAAGTACAACGTAATCGCGCTCCAGGAAACGAAGTGTAAGAAGACCGATATACGACATTTCTTCGATGGAACTCTTGTCATTCGTGGTGAGAAGTTTCCATCGCGAAACATCGGTGGCGTCGGGTTCGTCGTTCACCCATCTGTCGTCCAACACGTTGACTCCTACGAAATCCTCTCTCCTCGCCTTGCCATCCTCCGTCTTCAGCCGCGGCGTCAAAAGTCCATCTGTATCATCAGCTGCTATTCACCACACATGGGCGCTGATGATTCCGAATTAGACGCATTCTACGATCAGCTGGAGGAAGTCATCCGCACCGAGAAGTCCTTCTATAAATTCATTGTCGGAGACTTCAATGCGAGGATCGGTAAGGTGGAAGAAAAAGAAGACAGGATTGGCCAGTTTGGGATTGGCGAAAGGAACGAAAACGGAAATCGGCTTGCTGGGCTCATGTCCGCGACTCGTCTCTTCCACGGTAACTCTTTGTTCGAGAAGAAGGAACATCGCCGCTGGACATGGGAATCACCCAACGGCACGACACGTGCCGAGATCGATCACATTATTACGAACAGGAGACGGTGCCTTTGTGATGTCGCTGTAGTGCCATCTTTCTGTACCGGATCTGATCATCGGCTTCTTCGGGCGAAAATTCGTCTATCTACCAGGCTTGAAAAACGAGCCTTGCACCGCCCGAAGACAAGAAGATCGGTCGTGTACGATGAGAACATCTTGAACGAGTGCCTTTCCCAACACTTGTGGCGGATCGATGAGGACCCAACGAAGGATTACGAATTGCTACTCGAGGGACTTCAAGCCTGTGCTGATGCGGCTTCTCTTACTCAGCGAAGGAGCTCCGAACGCATCTCGACGTCAACGAGAGAACTCTTGAGTAAGCGAAGGAGCCTGCGACTTGATCCGAATGCAACCCACCTCGAGCGACTGATTGCTGACACCAGTTGCAGAATAGCGCTGCAGGAGGACATACGACAGTTCAGGCAAAGAAAAATCCTCGAAGCTGCACAAGGAAGATCAAGTATAAAGAAGTGCAAGCGGGACCTCACCGATCATCGCGTACCACTTTCTGCTCTCCTGAGAGAGGACGGAACCCTCACTACTTCTAGAAAGGAGATGGAATCTATAGCGGAAACGTTCTACACAAGTCTATTCCGCTCCTCCACACCCGTACCAGACCCTGTTATCCCCACTGCCCCCCGACCACCTACGATCCTTACCTCAGAAGTCCGAGTTGCCATCGACAGCATGAAGAAGGGAACTGCTCCCGGACCCGATAAGATCTCGGTCGACTTCCTTAGAGCAGGGAAACACTCACTTCATGCCATTTTGGCAGCCCATATGACGTCCTATCTTCGAAAGGGAAGGATTCCGGACCAGTGGAGAACTTCGCGCACTGTCATTCTATTCAAGAAGGGTGACAGAGAAGATCTTCGTAATTACCGACCAATCAGCTTGTTGAGCGTGCTCTACAAGCTCTTTACGAAGATCATTCTAACGCGCATCTCGAGTACACTGGATGAAGCGCAACCAGTAGAGCAAGCTGGGTTCCGCAAGGGATTCAGCTGCATGGACCACATCCAGACTGTCGTGAGAGTAATAGAGGTCTGTCGTGAATACCATATGCCTCTCGTTCTGACCTTTGTCGACTACGAGAAAGCCTTTGACAGCGTCGAAACGAACGCCATCCTGTCAGCGCTGGTCGACCAAGGAGTGGAGTCATCCTATGTTAACATCTTAGCTGACTGTTACAGACACTGCTCAACGACGCTACAACTGTTTGACCGTCCTTTAACCATCCCCATCGAGAAGGGCGTCAGGCAGGGCGATACTATCTCGCCGAAGCTGTTTACCGCGGCGTTGCAGTGGATCATGAAGTCGCTCGACTGGGACGAGAGGGGCATACGAGTGGATGGAAAATTCCTATCCAACCTTCGATTTGCAGACGACATCGTCTTATTTTCGAATTCTATCACTGAAGCAGAGACGATGCTCAACGAACTTAACGAAGCTGGAAGTAGAATTGGACTACGAATCAATCGGAAGAAGACACAGTTTATGAAGAACTCCTGGTGCGAAGAACATCACATGACGATAAATGGTTTGCAGATACTGGAAACCAATTCGTACGTGTACCTAGGACGCTCGATAAACATGAACAATGATCTCAAGGAGGAACTGGACAGGAGAAAGAGAGCGGGCTGGTCTGCATTCGGGTCTATCAGAGAGGCCACTGACCATCTTTCAGATGTAGACCTGCGAGCCCATCTCTTTGATCAAACAGTGCTTCCTGCGCTCTGTTACGCTGCAGAAACGTGGGCCGATACGAATGCCACCACGAATACGCTTCGAGTAACGCACAGAGCGTTAGAGAGGTGTCTTCTAAAATACAACAGGCGCTCACAACATCGAGCAGGACTTCGTAGTTCAGATATGAGGGTGATGTCTCGACTCAGAGATCCTGTGGAATACGCTTACAAGGCAAAACACAGGTGGGCCGGACATATCATGAGGAGAACTGACGACAGGTGGACGAGAAGGACAATAGAGTGGATCCTCCCTAGAGACCACAAGCGTCCTCTAGGGAGACCACCTATTAGATGGGCCGACGTGTTCGTTAACGTTCTGAAGTCCGCTATGGAAACTCGTGGCCGTCAAGGAAGAAAGGTATCGTGGATGACGGTAGCGAGAGGACGAAACGAATGGAATCTGTGCGGTGGCTCGCACATGGAGTGAAGACGAGCCATCTAAGTATCTAAGTAAGTAAGTAAGTAGTTTATTAACTTTTTTTTTCCGTCTTCTCTTGAGTATTCTGTTTTATGTAAATTTTTTGGCGAAAAGCATGCGCATCTCAGAGGGAGCTAAAGAAATCTCGAATTTCTGATCATTTTATATATGTGTTCAGGTATAGCTTTCAGATATGAATAGTTGATTCGGACTTTTCAGGGATTCTCTCTTATTGAACAAGCACGTGCGCAACGGCCGGCAGATTTATTGCAACGAAATCTGAAATACATGAAATATACGGATAAAAAGAGGAAACTGGACAAAAATAAAGCTAAGAAGATAGTTTTGGAGCATATGAGGAAGAAAACCTCAAAGGAGTTGATACGAAAAGAGCGAAGTAAAATTACTGGTGAGTTGTTTTGAGCTCTAAGTAATATCGTATTATTTGTCTTCGGTGTGATTTTATCGACAAACACTTGTGTATTCTTTACGTTTAACGACAGATAGCGTTAATATTCACTGGTCGTTTGTAAATTCTTTCCCTTAGGTCTTCGTGAGCCGAAGAACGAAAAGAAGAAAGACGAAAGCGTATTCAGTGATGCTGATTTTGCTGTTGTTGGAAAGAAGAAGAAGAAGTTGGAAAAGATCCCTGTCGAGTATTTGTAAGTATCGACCTGTATTTGTTTTGTTGTCTGTTGACTGATGTAATATAGTTTATTACTTGTTTATATCAATACGAATACATTGTTTTTCATCAATTTCTATGTTTGTCTTTGTGTCTTCAATAGGGGAAATAGGTCTTATTGCCATATGCGCCCAATACTCGCCGCCGTCTCACCAAGGGCAAGGATGTACACATTTTTCTGTTTGAAGAATTCTCTCATGGAATGGCGAACACTGTTCAGGGCCATTCACTCGGCCCTTTTCAAAATTGTCTTTATTAATCATCGCTGCGTAAGATCTCATCATTTCGTAGCCCGTAATCCTGTTTAGGTAAACTTGACTTACCATTTTTACTTTGTTTTTATACGATAGCTGCTTTTTACGCCGCGATTCGCGTTATAGTTTCTTTACCATCGAAGCTGAGTTGGGGTGAAATGGTGTACCGAAGGGGAA
>MU874048.1:941-12799 GCA_036418205.1 Ostertagia ostertagi | reverse complement strand
TACTTCGGCTGCCAAGGGAAGCGAGATGTGGCGCTTTCACGACGAAAGGTGCGCTGGTTGCTGAGCAGGACTTCGAAAGCACTCCGCCCCCAAAAGCGATCCGCCCACTAGTTTACTTGTGATTTGGACGAGCTGCGTGCCAGCAGCGGCGCAAATGGAGCATCTCGATTGAAGCGTGGTTTGGCATGCCGCTGATGGTGAGCACCATTACGTCACACTGAGCCCTTCTTGATTTATCGTAATCGCTGCCTTTGAGGCTACCATATTTCCTTACCATATAGCTATTCCCGTTTCGTTTTCTGTATGATGATGCACAGAACAAGCCACATACACAGAGGCCCGCCGACGAAATCGCCAAGCGTAAAGCAGCAGCGTACGTCTGAAATTGGCAAAACTAGTGTATAAGAAGGATAATTTCTGTCATAAATACAGTACATCCCATGGAGAGCGCAGTCAAAATTCTAGAAATTTGACAGCATCATATTATCACAAATGTCAGGTCGAAGCGCTGAGACTCTCGTTTCGCGTGTTTCGAGCCACTGCAGATTCCGCGTACAGTACACTTGTCTTCGCCAGTGGCCACATGCCGCAGCCTATCGTCGTTGCTGTGCGACGAGAAGTACATGTGCAGATGTCCACCCGGTGAAATCGTGCGGTACCCATCGACCACATTTCCAAGACTTGTCTAATTCCTGAAGAGCCTAAAGAACGTGTGAGCACTCAAGACGCACTACCATATAGTGTGACGATCCCCTGGATCATCCTCGATTACAGCGCGGACGACGTCAAGGTGAACAGTAGTCGTGTCAAAGGTATCAAAGTATCAAAGCAGCAGAGGTATCAAAGTTTCCAGTGCGGGCGTTAGAGCCATCGTGAAATCTCATCGTGCCCTAGACCATCATGATTCTGAGCTCCTCCTGTGGGCCGATTTCTCCAGGCGAAGTTCCCACAGGTTTGAGCGCTCGAATGGTCCCGCGGGACAAATTGATTTTGTACGATGCAAACATCTATTAGGAAGGCTGATTGGAGCACTGTATTCAGTACAGTCCGCACTTTTTACATTGCGCTCATGGAAGATTCCAGAGCAGGATTCCAGAGTTTTCCAGGAGAAATCCCATAACAGCGCGAACTAGTTGTTTCAAAACTTCCTTTCCAACCCAATAACAACCCTCTTAAAGTCGCCGACCTGGAGAATTTCAACCTAAAAAGGCTCGTCAAGTACGAAGGACTTTCGAGGCAATGCAGAAGTCAATGTAAGACTTAAAGGCAAACTCCAAGGTGATTTCGAGTGGATCAATTTCTTCCATGGGAAGGAAGGATTGAGCTCACGAGTGGCCGATGTGCCATTCTCGCTTCTTGAAAGTGCGTCAAGGGTGCTAGGGCCTAGTCATTTTGTTCCCGAATACTTGTACTGTTGCTCGCGATACAACATTTTACGCGGCTGAGTGTCTGCGTTCTCTCTCCGATATGCCGTCTTGACTTTATCCCTCGCCTGTGCTCACCGGGAAGATCTTTCGGGACGAGTCAACCTTTTCCATACGGTTTTTGCATGACATAGGGACACATGCGGGAGCCATAGATTTGTGGTCCATTTTTCCTGAACGGTCTCCAAAAAGTGGTGCAAAGGGTCTGTGGTGGCGAGCTGTCGTCGTGCGCGACAGACTTTTGTTAAGAGGCTGGTATTTCCAAAGCTCGTGGCAAGTAGCGGCGTAAGTTCTGAAACTTCAGGAAGGTCTTTCAGGACATGGAGCCCTTTTTGAAAACGGTTTTTTGCATGATAAAGGGGCACATGCATGGAGTACAAAACTATGCTCCATTTTTTCTGAGCGGCCCTCCTAATGCCAAAAAAGGTATGAAAAATCGGTCGAGGGATCGGTCCCGGCTGATGACAAAATTTTGCATTTCATGTTAGCGCATGTTAAATAACTCCAAATGTTACCGCCGATAAAAATAGGTACTGTTCTTACAATCAGGGTCATCATCAACCTTTCTGATTAGCTTTCTGCCCAGAATTGGGGCGAAAATTGTATGGCGCTAAAGCGGCGCCGAGTTGGTGCCCGAGGAGGCTAAAATGGCGCAATATCGCGCCTCCATCAAAAATGGACGTCAGATTCGTAATCAGCGCCTATAATTACCCTTATAGCCGCAGTTTTAGAGAAGATCAAGATTTCGGCCCGAATTCAAAAATTGGGCCATGGGTTAGCCCATAGTCAGTACGGCATGCACGCTTCCCACTTGGAGACAGCTTCGAGATGATAGCAAGCGGCACGTTTGGTTGATAGTTACACTTCCACCGCAGTTCCTGCCCATGGGGCAATCTGGCATCATCACCCCTGATCTCGTCGATGCATGGCGTATGCCTGGGTGGGCACTGGCTACGTCGACGAGCATCCTGGACGTTCCTCAACGCCGGCAATCTGCCTTCAAGGGAAATGGAGTAGGTGTTCCTTGCGAAGAAAATGACAACTTCACTTTTCTGGCGTTCGTTAGATGCAGTTGGTGTGATCCGCGCCTGTGATTCAGATGCTTCATTGAGTTTTACCATAACTGCTAGTTATTTATTGCTTGTAAACGGAATTTCGTACACAACTGAAAAAACATGGTACTACGAAATATCGCAGAATTGTGGGAGAAAGTTCTTGGAAATGACACCTATAGGCTTTAAGTTCACGCGCAAGCACATGTAAATGCAGAAAAGTGATAATCGGAAAAATGCAAAAATCCGAGCATGGAGGGGAACCGAACCAACAACTTCGAACAAACCGTGCCAACCAGAGTCCATCACGCTATCCACTCGACCATCCGACCACCGCTGTACGACTCTGATGAAACTTCCTTGTGCTTTTGAGCACTTATTATATACAATTTTTGGTATTGGCTTTATTCCACGCTGTTTTCAACGTTCAGGTGAAGAAAACCTTCTATTGTGCGTCCACTTAACATAACGAGTGATATAAACCACGTTGAAGGTGTGAAAACTCCGATTTCTGAAGAAATTTTTTTCACTCCTTTTTTGGCATTCAGAGGGCCGCTCAGAAAAAATGGAGCCTAGTTTTGTACTCCATGCATGTGCCCCTTTATCATGCAAAAAACCGTTTTCAAAAAGGGCTCCATGTCCTAAAAGACCTTCCTGGTTAGAGCAATGCCTTAGCGCCGTTGCCTCGCACTTTTGAGTCCTGCCTCCTGCCCTTGCGGACCCCTCTTTCTCACTCTGGAAAGGACTGGCCCTTGGGACCCAATCCCGACTCGCGGCCTTAGAAGTTTCTAGAAGTCTAGTAGAAGTTTTGGTGAATACTTTTGACCGCTATTGTATGTCATAATAGCGGCATCAGTAACAGCTACACGTAGTCATTGACCAAAACTGGCGAAAAAAAAAATTGTAGAACACACCAAAAGCACACTAGTGAAGCCGAATGGCGTCATGATAGCCCTAATAGATGACAATACGCTCAAAGCCATAAATGAAGTTCTTGGAGGTCGGTTCACCTTATGAGTTCACAGAATTCTGCAGGTTGAGTTTTTTTCGGGTGAAATTTGAAAAGTATATAATTGAAATATTGATTCACCTCAACTTGGAAAAAGACTTTCGGATTTGAATAGGCGCCAACTAAATTGATAACCTCTCGAGTCTTTCTGTACGGGAAGTTGAACACGGCTGTTCCATAGAAGAACATTGTAACAACATCTCAAACGATGAAAGTTGATTTGAGATCAACAGAGAAATATCTTTCATTCCTTTGTATAAATCGCTTACCTGGTGTGTGGTTCGTATATGTGTACTAAGTGCGGAAGAAAAACCAAAAAAAACCAACCGCTCCAAGTTAGGGTCCAAGTCAGTATTGTGATGTCACGAGGGGCCCTATACATTACAAGACATCCCTTTCAAGCATACGTCCACTGCATTAGCTCACATCCTTCCATGAGGTGTTGACTTCAAATCGAAGTGAGCGCAGTGTTAGGCATAAAGCTTACACCTTGTGGCGGGGTTCCCGACAGTCTAGGACAGCTCTGGTAAAGGAGAAGTGATGAGGCATTCCACTATGATCAGTCCTTTTGAGTGTACAACGTACAATGACCGCATAACTTGTGGGTCAGCTGGTGTGACTGTGAGTTTTCTATGCTCTCAGGCGAATCTGGTACCAACTTACTGATCCGGGGGATGAAAGGCCTGGTCAGTCCGCACGACATACGATTCAAAATTGAATCTCAGACCTTGAGCGTGGTAGCCGGCACCACTTGCCAACACGCTGCCTCCGCTTGAAAAAAAAACTGAATACCGAACCGTTTCTCAGGATGTTCTAGCAAGATGGTCAGAAGTTGAAGGAGGATTCCACGATAAGAGCGAAGGTCTAAGAAAGAGCAATTCCCCTAGTGGAGAGACAGGCTGAGAGTTGCATCAATGCGAAAATCAACGGGTTAGGTAGGGGTCCCATTCCTCAGGTTTTGGGCCGTTTCACATGGTTCCTTCTTCGCACCCGCTCCACGACCCAGTCTACCATTATTTCAAATGAGCTACCTTTTCATTGTGAAATCTGCCTCGAATTGCAATATGGAGCCTATCGTGTTTTGTTTCAGTCCCTTCCATTATTCAAGTGCTTTTTCTTACATGAGCAGAAATGGCATTTGGAATAAAATGAGTACATATCGAGAAAGATATGGTACTGTCAGTTTGAATTTAACTGGCACGGATGATGAAGGAGTGGTGTAGCTGAGGAAGTCGTCGACATCGCACATTCCACTCAATTCTACTGGATTCGCTAGAATGTATGCTGTAAGTCCACGATCGCCATGCGATCGCGCGAACGTCAATACATCCGCAAGTGTCCATTTTATGCCTTGTGAACACTGGATGTGAAACAAAAGAATCATGAACAGTCGTCATTCAACCACCACCATGAAGCAGAAATGGCGGCAGGATTGGCGAGCACCACGCAATATTGACCGGGGCACTTGTGGTTTCTTTGCGTCGCGCGAATCGCGCGAACCGCGCGACGGATCGCGGACCCTGACACCACCCTAAAGACTTATGTTCATGAGAGGATTGAGTTCTGAACTGAAGTTCAACCCACTCGATCAAATCTTAGTTAGTGCATGCCAATAAGCTCCAAACGTCTTCACGACTCTGAACTGGAGTGCATTCTAAATGGGCATCATGTTGAGCTCGCTCATTCTCTCTTCTTACAGATGTTTCGTGGCGAATGGGGCGGTGACAAGTGGCGCCTCTACCGTACACATAGCCCGCAGATCAAAGTCCGGATCGAACCTCTCGAGGGGCGAAAACGAAGTGTTCTGCATTTGGTAGGTTTAATATTTTGGTTTGTAAACCAGGTGTGTAGGCAAAGCACCCATTCAAAGCGTTATTTCGTTATTTTCTGTTTATCGCTGTCTAAACAGCGAGAACTACTTGAGAAATGAACCAAGTAATAACTTACAATAAAAGCTATGATTAGTCGTAGAAATTTTATTCCGAAGAAACATAGAAAATAAAGTATCACAAGTTGAATCAGGACTATCTGAAAGAAATTTCGGAATTCTTATTGAATGTCTCCCAATGTACAAATCTATTGGGTTGCTGGAAAATATCCCGCCCCATGTTCAATCGATCTTCCACGTGTGCCTGTTTATACTTTGTCATGAAGCGTGCGATAGTCTTCTCACTGCTCTACTAGTTCACGATCATCCGTCTTGTAACTGGAAGCCACGATGCGGTTACGTTCCGACTCGAGGGAATGCATATCCCACAACTGCTCATGGCTCAGGATCTGGTGGGCCCATGCCAAGATAATCACTAGCTGTGGAGATACTGCCCCTTCTCTGTTTTGCTAAATTCAGTATAGGCGAATACTCTCGAACATACACGGTCCGGTTGGCCGATGGAGTTGGTGTTTGGAGCTTCGTGAAGAATTCGTTCCCACTCAGGGTCCTAGTACCGACGTTCGGCCCTGTTCTTTTGGCGGGTGTGCGTCATATGGCGCGATCCCATTGGCATTGGAGCGCAAGGGACGTAATTACCACATCCTTGCAGTGACCGGACAACTCGTCCGCGCAACACATTCTGTTCCGTTCCTCTAGCCTTGGCATCAGGACAGCGAAGCTATTCTCCTTTTTAGACCTTTGAGACTCAGCGAGATTTTTGAGACCCAAATTATCAGATCGATCAATTACTGAAGTCAAGTAGTTGAGTGATACGGACGAGTTGTCGGGCCGCAGCAGGATGGGGCAATTGCGGCCTGTGCGCTCTAATGCAATGGGATCGCGCCATATGACCGCCTCCCTCTTTGGCCATCGTACATGGTCCAGGGGCAATCGGTAATGCTACCAAGCTCGGTCCTCTTTTCGCTTTTCTCCAGAAGAAGTACAAGATTGTCGACTGGTCAAACGGATGAAAATTTGGTCCTGTGAAAATGATGTGAAGAACGGAGGAGTAGACCAGTGGTCTGCCACAAAGCCCGATTTCTAGTGTTAAAAATTATTCCTTGTTATGATGGTGATCCTGGGGCTACATAGAGCACCGGAAGTTGTTGCCCAAAATGGTGAGGATTCACGCAAATACTTGCACAGCTCACTAAACTGAAGGCGTAGATCGACAGTACCCATAAATCAAGAGCGTCCATCACCTTGCACTGCTAGCTCCCATTCCACCTTTCCAGGACATCCTTGCACGAGCTGAAGAGCTATAGCTAAATGTTCGTTTTCTCACTCAATGGTGCCTGGAACCATGCGCCTCTTACCGCTGGTCTTCCGTTCCGGCGTTGAATGATTGCACCCCCGGAAACGAATGGCGGCGAAACGAATGAAGACGGCGTGGCAAGACTCCTCAAAGTCGCAGACCCTGCCGATTCGATTGCTCGCTTCGACAAGCTACCAGAATGTCATGGATGAATGTTGGATTGAGACGGGAAACCCCTCATCTCGTGTTGGTTCGTTTTTGAAATATTCACAAAAGAATTGTGGTGAAATACTTTCCAACCAACTTTGAAAACTGAGGGTAACATAAATAAATGCTGAACTATAAGCTCACAGTGAAATCCATATCTTCCTTGTCCAAACTCAGCAGATACCTTAAAATGCGTGATAATTGTCCTGATCGAATTCTGCCAGATGTCACCCCTCATGGCATTCCCCCCCCACTCATACCCCGCCTACTCCACCCAAAGAGGTGTACACACACTGGAGCTGCCCACTTAGCAGCTAAATTTAGACAACTCGTGCGTTTTTCCCGCTAAGGCCGATGTCAGACTTTGCGCATCGAGCGATTTGCTAGCGTCCGCGTCAGGTTGCGGTGAAACGCGACGCGATTGCGAACGCTAGAGAATCGCCCGACTTGCAAAGTACGGCATCGCCTTAAACGAGAGAGAAAGGGGCATGAATTTGTTGTTCACTGAATAGAATAGCTTCTCTGAAATTGGCGCTATGTGCCTCGGGGGGGGGCAGTCACCGCGCGCGGCTGTGCGGCAACAGGAAATTCGAACATTCCAGCTTCTCACGCATGTCATGTGACTGCCCTCACCCCCAACCCCCCTGAATTGGCTACACTCCCCCTGGCTCACGAATTTCCTGTTGCCGCACGAGCGCGCGCGGCGACTGGCCCCCCCGAGGCACATTGCGCCCTGAAATTTCATAATTCTTGACCTCAGGCAGATTCCACATAATATGTGTATCGTCAGCTTTCCACGAACTACCAAGATTATTCCATATTTTTAAAAATATTTTTTCGTATCAAAGATTAATTGTGTATGGTCAGGGATGGTGCAAGGGCTGAGCGCAAGTACAACCAGTACCCTCCCCTTCAAAAAGCGAGAAAGTGTCGGTGCAGACCATGCACCACAAGTGACGACGGCCTTCACAAAATGTTAATGTTTTCTGCCAATGAAATGATTAGCCTGTTGCAGTTGTATTCTATCGATTGTCACTAATTACAACTATCATTTACCAGAAATCAGCTATCACTATGAACAACTTCTAACCAGATTTACTTGGAGGCCGTCGTCAGTTGCGGTGTTTGCTCGACACGTTCTCGTTTTTTGGAGGGGAGATTAGTTTCAGATCTTGTAGGCTCATAATAAAATACTCCCTTGACCTGATCGCACCACACACTAATTTATGGTATAGTTATTTTGCATAGGATAAATGCAAGGATGGGTAAAGAGAGTGAAGAAGAAAAGGATGATAGAAAGCTTACGCCGAATAGGAATCCGAAGCGGTAAGTACGGTATCGAGAAAAGAAGGGTCTTGAGTACATGTGGAGTTTATATAGTATCGCCCACGTGAAAATATTTGGCACATACGATCCGCATATATGGAGACACAGTAAGGTTTCTAAATGGCTTGGAATTTTAGGCTGTGAAATGGACGCGTTTAGCCAGCAAGTTCAAGTTTCTTAAAGCAACAATCCAGGAACGAATTCGCGGGTAAGGACCACCTATAATGACGTTGCAGGTGAGAAGTTGGTCAATGGAGAAAGAAAAAGTAGAAAAAAACGTCGGGCAGGGGCTTAGACAGGGACTCCCCCGGCCGTTTAGGGAGACGTGTGTTGGACGAGTTGTCCGAACCTGCCCGTAGTACATGCGCTCCAGTTGACTGCTGGCAAATAGCCATGCATGCTTGCAAATACATAACTATTTGCCAGCAATCGAAATTGAAGCGCTTCAATTGCGTTCTTATGGAATCGACCTCATACAGCGCGGCGGTCCCGCAACGACCGCTAGTCGAGCAAGCGCTCTGCACAGCGAATGTTGGGCGATCCGCCTCTTTATGGGTGATCCGCCCCCTCCAAGAGGACTTCGACCCCTTCCAGCGCATTTTAGAGGTAGGTTTTGAAATTAAAGACATTTCCTATAAACTTTAGTTGGGCTGGGGCATGTTTTGACCGCCTAATGACCAAGTAGTTGAAACCCTGCCTGGACTGTTGCTTTAAAGGTTTGCTTGCGCCACATGTCGCATTTGGGTTTCGTGAGTGAGCTATGAAGCGAGTTTTCCACGATAAGGACGAAGTGTAAGAAATGGACAAACTTACCTGGTGGAGAGACAGGTGGACGCCCTAAGCGCTGATGTCAGACTTTGCGCAGGTGAAAATCCAGTTGGGGGGGGCCACTCATATATCTTATCTACATATCTTATCAAAGTGACTATCTAATCAGAGCGAAGTTGCGGAAAGGCCCTCATATCTTATCAACATTCAGAGCACAGGCTCTGTGTGTGCGATTAGATAGGATACCACTCGCACTAATTCGGCCAACCAGTCGTCAAATTCCTCCTTTGACTTCGCCTTCAGCTCAGGCCACGTGGTGAACATCGTGAAAGTGCGAAGTGTCAGCAGGGCAGCAGCCATTTCCGCTATAGAATGGTAGGCAAGGGTAACAGTCAAATGAATGTGTGACGTAGCAATCGTAGGACACCGTCTCAGTACGCTGATTACGTTTGATAAGATATGAGTGCCTTCCCCTATGCTGTGATTAGATATGAGGGCCTTTCCGCAACTCCGCTCTGATTAGATAGTCACTTTGATAAGATATGTAGATAAGATATATGAGTGGCCCCCCCCAACTGGAGTTTCACCTTGCGAATCGCGCGATTCGCTAGCGTCTGCGGTCGCGTCGCGGCCAGTGAATCACTCAATTGGCTGGTACCGCAACGCGACCGCGGACGCTAGCGAATCGCGCGATTCGCAAAGTCTGACATCGGCCTAAGGCTGAAGACCAGCACGCAGTTCGCATCTAAGGGTATGCCCCCGCCGATCTTGCATGGCCTAACCCGCGGCCCTAGTGGCCCGGAATACGAACCGACTAGCCATCCGGTCTATATGCGGCGAGTGATTACTTAGCAGAGAGGGCGTTAGCGTTAAAGAGGGCAGCAGCGATGAGAGTCGCATCAGTGCGGAAATGAATGGGTAAGGGAGGTCCCATTTCTCAGGTTCCTGGCCGTTTCTCATGGTTTCTTCATCCCTACTCACCTGACCACCTCTACCCTTATTTCCAATTAGCTACCTTTCATGGTAAAATCCGCTCTAAAGGCCAGTTGAGTTGACCTGTCGGCCACTTCCACAGCACGGGCTTTTATACAAAACTGTAGTTTGACGGGTTTTTCCAATTTTATGGCACCACCAAATTTCATTCCGGAATAGGGAACCTTCTTCTGTCCAGTTTTCAATAGAAGGACTCTTTGCCACTGTCGCCAAATTATTCGAAGAGCCGAGGAAGGCTCTAGGATTTGACAAAAGGGTCGCATGGTATGCAAAGGTGCCCAACGCCTTCAAAACGGTAGCCATGCGCGCGGTCCGGAGAAGACAATTGAAGACACTTTGAGGGTTTTTTGAGCCGTTTTCCATTTGATGAGCCATCTTTCTCGGCCCCATCCTGATCGCGTTTTCGGTGATAACATATGTATAACACGTACGTAATGTCAAAGCATACCATTATTCACAAAACGACTCTTGCAAGAGACCACCGCTCCTGCATCCTCGTAGAGCTGAAGGATGTTTCGAGAGATAGTAGTAACCACGGTGAAGGCCTACATGATGTCTCATTATGGTGAGTACTACGATTCCGATACCAACTCCTGAAAATCATTTCATGTATATAGTTATATACTCGATATCGGAGAGTTGGGGTGGCGTGTCACCGGAAGTGACGTGCACTTGATAGAAGCTATGTGGATAAGCTGCTTCCAACATACATCGCTGGATATCAGCAAAGCATGCTGGCAACAGCTTAGGCCGATGTCAGACTTTGCGAATCGCGCGATTCGCTAGCGTCCGCGGTCGCGTTGCGGTACCAGCCAATTGAGTGATTCACTGGCCGCGACGCGACCGCAGACGCTAGCGAATCGCGCGATTCGCAAAGTCTGACATCGGCCTTATCCACGCAACTTCTGTCGAATTGCACGTCACTTCCGCTGACACACCCACCCCAACTGTCGGATATCGACGTATACTCGAGATCCGTAAGTTGGGGTAGGCGTGTCACCGGAAGTGACGTGTACTTGATAGAATCTATGTGGATAAGGGGCTTCCAATATACATCGCGAGATATCAGCAAAGCATGCTGGCAACGACTTATCTACGCAACTTCTATCAAGTCCACGTCACTTCCGGTCCTACCCCAACTGTCGGATCTCGACTTGTATTTCGTCAGAGGGTGTGTTCACGGACTTCCAAAAGCTGCAGCCGCACCGGAGAAATGTCTCACGCTGTTGCGAGTGGCACTTAGCTAGCTTTATTACATTGTTTGACCACGATAAGCCTGCTCACTATATACTTATGTACAGGGTAGGGACCAATCAAGGTAACAAAAGCGTGCCGCTTGCAATTCCTAATTTTGAACGCTAGGACTTCATGATGTATATTCTACGGTATTTATTAGGTCGGTCTGCAGTTTCTGAACCACCACTGTTGTTCTTTGAATTGTTTCTTCTTTCTGACCTACAGGGTGGCGAAAAATTACGTGCGCGCAAATTTTGACGCGATCACGTGACTGCTTTGAGCATCAAAGTCAGCTTTTACGCATCAGTTGCTTTCTTTGCATCTTCAACAATCAGCCTGTGAAGAGAAAGTTGTTCTCAAGACCATGGTGCAGGCCTGCACAAGTCGCGAGGAGATTGCACGCCTAGCCAGCGGCGGGATGAAGAACAGTGCAATTTCGTCGAAGCTCAGAATTCCTCTGAGAACAGTTCAAAAGATTGTGAAGCAATGGAAGGAGGAAGGACACGTCTTAACCAAGCCGGGAAGAGGAAGGAAGCGGACTGTCAACACAAGGAGGATGCGTGGTATTATAAAGAAGAGAATTGACCGTAAGGATGATCGGAGCATGAACAAAATGGCAGAGCAGCTCGAGATCTCCAGAAAGTCCGTTCAAATGATA
>MU874047.1:0-10878 GCA_036418205.1 Ostertagia ostertagi | reverse complement strand
AACAAGGACGGGGATGAAAGGCATTTGCTCTGGTAATATAGGTACGGATTCTGCGGAAAGACCGAGCTTTTTGGCAAGATGTACTAAAATCCGAATCAACTGTAAGAGAGAACTTGTGTTCCTGTCGATTTTCTGCTATTGGGGGTGGGGAGGGTGGAGTGGAAGGAGGTGAGGGTTGGGTTGACTTCAAATTTTGCGGCATGGGAATGTCTCTGACCAGGAACTCCAGAGTCGAAAGCGAAACTGTTGGTGGGACGTGGCGTTTGCTTTCCCAAGTCAATGCGCACGCCAATTCAGGTGACGGTATGAAATGAGGATGAGGATGCAAGGTGATGTGGTGGTAAAACGTTTAAAGTCAGCGAAATGGGACCTATATTGTCTGTTGATTAATTGGACGGGTTCTACGGGTTCTTGTTGTGAACATAAACACCGTGCTTGCACCTCTACTGCGTGGGCTAGGGCGCAGATGGATGAAGGCCAGTTGCAAGAACAGCCCTTTGGCAAGCGAAACAGAAGCTTCAAGGTAAGCCCAACCCTGAAAGGACCTTGCTTAGTCAGTCTTGGCGCCCAGCTTTGATTCTACTTGGACACGTTTACCCCTTACTCCGAGTCAAATGTATCAAATGGGCTTAACATAGACTATAGAACAAACCAACCACGTCTTCTTTTTTTATTATAAGTCCATGAAACTGGTACCAGATTTACCTGACTATTAGAACTCTGCTAGTGCAAGTTGCGTGATTGTTCAAATGCAGGTTGAAAGGCTTCCGCGATCCGGAATGGAACACGAATCACTTGCGTGGCGCATCCTAAATCGCTTGATCAGTTTCGAGCTATTCATCCTTTCCTTTCTCAGGTCACCCAACTTTACTCTGCTTCATATGCTTCTTGAACTACCGATGAAGGTGTGGTCGAACAACAGTCTATGGCTTGAGGAATCTCCACCGTCCGCGCATCTCTACGATGTGATGCCCATCATCAACAACATTCTTATGGCTCGTAATAATCTTTCAGCTCTTCAATTTCGATCTTTTGGAAAATTTGTGAATTGCATCACCACACTTTTTTGTTTCAGAAGCATTGTAATGGAGAGCTCACTGTGTGGCTTCGGCAGCCAAACTCCAATGGCCTTCAGCCAATTCTTTACGCTGCAGAGGCTTACTCCAAACTTGACAAACCTCTTCATTGTCAACCTGCTGAAGCTCAGGTAGTTACTTCTTTTATCCATGTGGAGTGTTTTGTCTCCCACATTCAAAGGTATTTAATCACACTGCTCAATCAAGAAAGAATGGTTCCGGAACTTAGTATTAATGAAGCCGGCACCACTCTTGACTCGCCTGCCATTGTCATTCTACTCACATTTTTTCGTCCCGTCTCTAGAACTTTTGTATGGAGCTTTGTTACGAAGCTCGCCGGTAGACGCTCCGCTCGGCCGCTTCGTGCACGTATCACGCTCACCTATATGCCTTATCCCCCTCTTTCGTCAAGCTGTATCCATTTTTTTCCGGTGAGCAGAATTTCGCGGAACCGAATTATGGAATTCGTAATGAACGTCCTCCACTGAAAGGACACACTCCGCCCATCATGGGCGGGCTTTCTCCCAGTTGAAATATGCCTGAAGAACATTTTAAATATTGCTCTCCCACATGATTTTTTTCTGCTCCATAGGCTGTCTCCTAACCGAGATATGGATTTTTTTCATCTAGCTTCGCCCATTCAGGGACGACTTGCCGTATCGGCCGGCGACGGGCTCCAATAATTCGACTGTCAACTCAAATGCACACCCTTTATCCACGCCTTCCCGCAGGTCTGAGCGTGGTGTGTTTCTAGCAATAGCACCTCGAGAATACTACTTGCCAATTGGCACTAGGCTTGCGGCAGGGCGCGCGATCAGCGCTTGCCCCGTTCATGGCGAGAGGGGACGTTCCGCGCGCGATATACTGATACGTGGTAGCCTGTACTTTGGCTTGGACCCACGCCAGCGAGCCATCCCAACATCTGATCGCGAACTGCTGTGTGTGGATTGTTGTCACGTCGTATACCAAATTTCAGTGGACAGGCAACGAGAACTACACTGACACATCTTAGCGCATCGATTGTATTAGGTTGTCCCATAAGTTAGTGTGCATGGACACTTTGGGCATTTTTGAATTCGAATTTTTTTCTTTTTTAATCGAAGTTCTCACTCACCCAAGCATACACCTCTGTCATCTACAACGTATTGTCTATTCATGGGAATTTATTCGTTGTGTCTCCCCTGAAATTTCAGGAGCTCTTGATCGAAGAAAGACCGGAAGTCGGGGTCGAGGTCATGTTACTTTGCGCAAAATTTCATCCTGGGGAAGAGGGCTAGAGCTCATACTGGGTTGCCTTTAGTTGGCACGAGGTTAGAGCTACACGGCGGAGGTGGAAGTACTGTTAGCCTGGGAGTCTCCAACTTTTTATGAATATTCTCTGCAAGGTGGGGTCAAACGACCTCAGGAAAAAAGCAGACATTGTCTTGCTTTACTGTCAGTTCGAACGCGTCGCCATAACGCTATCGACATCTGACTTCTTCAGTGACCCTAGTATTACTGGGCGGCGGTTCCCAGCGCAAGGTCCATCTCGTGTTTCACGAATATCCAGGAAGTGTTGGACTTAGAGGAGGTTGGGCTTCTGCTGTCAGAACTCAAGAATCGTTCAAGATAGGCTACCGTTCCTTGTGGATTTGATAGCACACTCCACCCAGTCCACAATCCCAGTGAGCATGCTGGATGATCATTGTAAGGAAGTAAGAGAGGACAGAAGGAACATGACGATGTCAGATCGTGTTTGAAGCTGATTCGGGCACAGAGCACGGGAGGAACAAATTTCATATTTTTAAATTTTAACGACTCTACGGAGTTGTCTACATTTCACCATCTTAACAAGTTGGATACGCTCTAGCAAATAGCGACTAGTTTGTTCAGTTCCATTCTTAGTGGCGCTGGCTAGGGCAGTGAGATTGCCAGTCGAAGGGTACCTGGAGTGTGGGTCATCTTCAAATAATAAATTCAACCCCGGAATAGAGTCAATCATAGGTGCACCGTGGATTGAGCGAGCGTGCCCTCGCCTATCTGCTGGTTGATCCACAATGTTGTTTGGCGTTTGAAAGGTCCTAGTAAGAAGTGATGAAGAGAAGCTCAAAAATAGGTTTCAGAAAAATTGATGAAATAGCCATGTAACGCATCATGTAAATGGGCTAACTAAATGCTCAGGTAGGAGAATGTGGGTGCTACTTGGCAAAACGTGTTTCACGTCTTTACCACTTTTCTTGGATTTTTCATACCAATAAATGTAAAGTGATTCACTAATTATGGGACAACCTAATAAATATGTAGAGACGGACTTAGTCAGCTTTGTCCGTCTAACCCACCAGTTACACGCTACATACATCTCACTTGTGTGTTTGCCTTCAAATGCTAGTCTCAACCATCTAAGTCGAGATCGGTTTGCCTCGAATGATGAATGGCCCATTTAAATCAATGTTTCTGCGATCGGCACCGTGCACTGGTCGTCATTACTCGGCTTGTAGAAAGTAGTAAAACGATTGAATGGATAAGATCGAACTGAAGAGTGTGGTAGAATATGCCACGGCGATTCCGTACGGTCCCGCAAGGGCATGGCAAAGCGTAAACGCTGGCAAGGATACGAGAAGGACCATGTAGAAGGATGAAGGAAAGTTTGGAAAGCACCGACCAAATGTAAACATTGTCATATAAATAAACAAATGTAGAAATCGATTCTAAAGGCAGGTGAAGTCAGAAAGTGTAAAAATCGTCCTGCAAATATGCCTTTCGATAGTATGACTGTTAATGGCCTCTTTTCTAGAATTTCGTCGATTACGTGAATCGGCTGTTCATGTGGGGCTGTGAGCTGTGCCCGGACTGCCTGACAATGGGGAATCAATGCCCAAGAAATCTGACCAAGAGATATGGTTTTTCTAAAGACACTTCTGCAACTAGTTTGCCTTACATAGCACTCAACATCAGGCTGGAGAATGGCAGTTTACAGCTACTGAAGACAAATTTTGGAGAAAGCAGTTCAGAAGAATGTCTTGGGTACAGCACAAATTTCTTTTCTATATTTCCTCTACCCATTGAAAGTGTTTCGTCCTCGGAGGCACACACACTCTTGTTATTACCACTGCGAGAAATAGTCAACTTTGGGGGCGGATAATGGTGGCATAGGATGGGAAAATCCCAGAGAACAACGCTAGAGCCCGAGAAATGCTGGTGAATGTCTCGTTCCGCTGCCCGCTGATCCGCGATTCGCGCCGTCCGCCTGGAGGTGATGCTAATCACCGGGCATATACTGTCGCTGCGAATGCGTGGCAAGCCGTTCGCACCCCCGGGGGACGCCTTCTGCCGCTAAGTGAGGCATTCTTCCTCGACCCTTTCGTGAAATCCGTCCTTTTTTATATGCTTGAATTGCTACCTCAAATCTGTGATATGGAATGTCTTGCACGCGAACGCATCTGGATAAAGCTTACTAGTAGCGGTCACGCTGTGAGTGAATGTGTTGGTCCTGTTTCCTGCAGAGGCGTGCCATCTTCGTTCACGCAAAATGTGACCTTGAAGTCAGGAGAGTAGAACAGTCTCAGCAGGGTTTTTCCTTCGACACTAATGGCGTGGAACGATGCGCTAGCCTAGTCAAGAACATAAGAAGTGTGATTGAACAAAAAACTCACCTTGGAAAGCCGCTAGGAAGGGAGCTGAACGGCTTCGAAGTGGGCGTGGTTGGAAGTCGCCGAGGGGTTGCAGCCGATTGATCCAGCTATTCTTGGCGTCAAAAACTGCGTAATTCTGACACAGGTCCCCACGCACTTGCCGTAGATGCAGGGCAGTTGTGAACAGCTTTGGTAAATTTGGTGCCTGAAAATATGATTCTAAAGAATGTGTGTAAATTTTGAAAATCGAAGTCAAATCAGCACTTTCTTGTGACTAGTAGCTTAATAATGTGGATTTGGCACATTTCAGAAGAGAAAGAGAACAAACGAAAATCAACGCTAGACGCCCGTGATCACAGTGCTACCCCGATGTCGTCTTGCACCCAAAAGAGAAGCAAACAGACAATAACTAGAAGTCGTTAGAATCACACTGCACCCCGACGATGTCTTGCGCCAGCCCGACGGTTGGACACTTTCATTGGTCGACTCTTCTTACGGTTCTTGTACGGTAAAGGACGCTATGGATGTGCTGCTGATTAATGAGAAGAATACCACTGCTGAGGCTGGTGCCGGCCATACGAGAGCTCCCAGTGATGAATTCTTTACGAATCTTATAAGTGTTGATTCTCGTTTTTCATGCTGTCGCGCCCTTTATACACAGCTTTCATCTGAATAAAGAAGTGAAATAAGTAAAAGAATTTTGAATTCAACAATTCACACATATTTAATCGCGGCATAGTCCTTTAACTAAGACTTCTGTTGAACGATCATCTCTCGCAGGAGCAGGGACAAATTGAGCCTGGTTTTCAGGCATTCCCCTTTCAGTCTTGGTCTGTTCTTTCTAGCAGTTTGCTGAATAGTAGTATTGCTCACAGAAGTTTGCACGGCGTTTGACACTAACGCCTTTTTTCTGGGAGAACGTTCTGGCATGAGGTTTTATATTTTTGTTCAGGAATGTATTGGCGTTGGAAGGCAAGGACGGCTTCGGGTTGGTGATTACGGCGACGAAAAACGACCCAAATGCTGCACGCCTGATTCTTCAAACGACAAAGCAACACGGCATTACGGATGGAGTTCACAACGCCATACTTCGCTATGAAACCAAACCTAAAGAAAACGAAGAAGGTATGTTTTGCCTGATATTAATGCTTTTGATGTTCACCTACTTCATGACGATGAATGAGCAAGCAATTCGTTAACCCTCTGTTTACCCCAGTGCTTTGAATTCTCGCCTGAATTCTCCTCCGTAACGATCCCCTGCCTTATTGAGCCTGGTTCAGGTTCCTTGTTTGAAGGATGACATGCATGGATAGTACTCGTTCAAAAAACTGCATAGTGGCCGCTTGGGGTGAACACGGTCCATTGTTGAAATTCTCTGGGTGAGAAGATCGTGCAGGTCATCATGCCGCCCCTCAATATTCTTGGAGTCGATTGGATGGTAGCAGATTTCTCTGGAACTATTAAAACCTTGAGATTGCACAGGCCTGAAAGCCGTGTTTGCATAAAGTTTCATGCACGGCAAATGCTAGACAGGGATTGAATACTTCACCCATTACTTTTACTTATTAATTTCTAAGTTAATGGTCATCAATAAACTGGTGTAACTGGTAATTGGCATTTCAGTAAAACCAGTGAACAAATCGCTTGCAATGCTGTTTGTCGAGCAGAAGTTCTTCGATCTGGTGCAGGAATTGCAGCTGAGCCCAGCAGAATGGAAACATATTGATGCCAGTTCGTGCTCCTGTTCATTATCGATTCAGTATCGATTGATGTTTCTGCTTTGATAAAATCATATATTCAGATGGCGACAACTTATGGCATTACGCTGCGAGAACACAGGATCTGAGAGCTGTGGATCTGTTCCGATTTATAGAGTCGAAAGGAATTCCGATGAAAGTAGGAGTGATCAGTGAGAGGGAATATGATCCCTTATTAATTTGGCTATCTATTTTTCAGGGAAATAGTCAAGGATTCACTCCATTACATGAGGCAGTCCAGTCGTGCGACTGCTCGGCAAACTCAGTCTTGGAGCCAATTGAATGGCTTGCTGCCAACACTTCGGACATTCCTCGGGATGTGGTGAGCACATTTAAAGTTGTCTTATCATCCGATTTTAATCTCTTAAACATTCCCCTAAAATCAGTGATCTAGTCGTAAGGGGTTGCAATAACTAGTTCCTATGCTGTTAACGAATAAATTTGAGGAACACCAGGCAGTGTCTCTATTAGAGTGTCCCTCTGCACAAGTGTCTCAAAGACACGTTCCACAAAACTTGAGGCGATATTAATTCTTTCGTTAGTTTTACGTGTGCAAGCCACAGGGTTAAAGATTTTCACAGGCATCAAAGGATTTTCCAGCTTGACAGAAGATGCACCATCACAAAACGTGCTCATCTTGCTAGCAGCCTCCCCTTGATTTGATCCATACTAGTGTCTGCGTCTCTCTAGTCTCTGCCCTATATCGTCCTCCTCCGAGATATTCTCGCTCTAGTGTGCGTTTATACTCGTACTTGCTTTCACAATGCTCCAGCTCAACTGCAAGAATTACCTTACTTCTTCTAAATAAAAGGGCTTTCAGTTGGGCGAACTCCTCTTCACTACGCTTTCGCCTCACGGTCTCAATTCACCAAGGGCGCGCTGACAAGTGAACTCCGTGATCCGATTGCCGTGGTGTCGATTCTCACTAGGAACATGAACAAGCAACAAGTGAGTCTAGAAGGTCAAGTGTTACCTGAGTCCACGGGGATATATCAGTCTTTCAGCTCGACTGGGGTGACTGTGAAGGGAATTCGGCACTTCATTTGGCTGCTTTCAAGAATGCCAACATCTGTGCCGTAACGCTGATTCGCAAAGGAGCCAGTGTATCTGTCAAGAACAAGGTTTGTTAGGGTATGTTGCTTTCCAGGAAAGGATGTATGCAGGTCTTTCTAGGAAGGGAATATACCTCTAGCGGTAGCAGTGCTGCATGGTCGCCAATCGGTCGCACTCACACTCATTCAAGCGGACAGCTGTGTCACTGAGCAGGTATGCCTTTCCTGTCTTCATACACTTTTTAGGTTATGAACCCTACATCCGATGGCAGTTGAATTTATTTATTTATTTACTTTGTGTCGACGGACGCGCTCTAGTAAAGGTGTCAGTATCTACTGGAATGGGCCAAAATATCATTGTGGATCAACAAGACTCATTCATTTTCAGGTATTCCCTCCGAAACCGATTGAGGTTCGAAGAGAATGTTTGGAAATGGAAGGGTGTGTCTAGTACGGTAGAGAAGGCGGCTGTGTCGACGATACCGGCCCAGGTGGTCGCCACCAAATGGTGGAGCTGGAAGAATGGTCTACAGTGACTACTGATGCTCTGGGACGGTAAATTTTGTTTGAACTTCGTACTGGTTGCCTGAATAAGTGTGTTCGCTTGGGTGCAGAATTGAGAAATGTTCAATTTGAAACCTCTTCTTTTGAAATTCTGACTGACAGCGGGAAGACAGCAAATCAACATTCGGCTAGAAAAAAGTGGATAAAATCAACTCTTTCTGGAAAATCAATTTGGGTAACCATCCCAAATTGCATGAAAACTGTCCTTCATTGTAGCTGAAAAGGCCATCGCCTGCAGTGCTTTTTTTTGCACTACAACTCTTAACTCTAAATGGAACAACGGATTGGCAGCATTATGTTGGAGCGGATATATTTATGGGAATTTGATCGTAATCCAGATTCATATGTAAGTACCGGAATTAATGACAGAGGAAGTTACTAGTACTAATTCAGCGAGAAGTGGCAATAACATCAGATATTTTGCAAGCAGCAAGCGTAAGTAAACTGGCAGGGCGAGGAGTTGACACCTTAAAGGCACTGGTCGGGATCAAGTTGGTGCATTTTCGCGCCCGAAAGTGAGTGCACAGATGCGAAATGGAGCGCCAGTGAAGAAAAAAAGACCGAAATTAGAACCCGTCCCTCCAACAGCGGCGGAGGCTGGCTTAGGAGGAGTGCATGTTCGAACGAGTTTTCGGCATGCCACCATTGCTGGCTCCGTGAAAGCAGCTGATACGGCAATCAACCCAGCTGATTTCACGCCTTATGCCAGCCACGCACCACTTCCGGCGGTGGGCGGTCATAGCTCACGTCGTCCTAAATGCTAGGCCAGGGTTGTTATAGCCGCGCGGTTTCGAGTCACGAGCGCGGCATCACCTCTATGGTTGCAGACCCAGTCATAGTATCGACAGAGCGGGTTCCTTGATCGCCTAATCCTGACCCATGCCTTTAAACTGGCTCTGTCTGTCGCGTTAGTACCTATTCAGCTTCTGCCGTAAAACACTTTCTTAACCACGAAACGCGTTCTCAAATACTTAGGGGGGATGGTAATTACAAAAAGGAAAGAGAATAGATTATTAATTTTCATTTAAAAACTCAAATTTTATTTATTTGAAAGGCGATAAATTTTTCTGCTTTCTTTCCTGCTAGGTGCAAGCCAAACCTAACTGCTCCCAAAGTGGCTATTGGAGAGCACATTCCATCTGAAGAAGGCGATAGAGGGAGGGCTTGCATTTGCTAATAAGGGAATTTCTTGGGAATATTTTGCTGTAAAACTTTAGCAGCGGCGGCAGTCTGTGCGACAAAAAACACTGATGTGCGACATGGGCAAATGCCTTTTTTGCTCCCTCTCCAATGAAAGTAATATTAACACCTTGGAGCCCATGCAGCCCATATGTGGGCTGCAGTCCGTCGACCGCTTAGGACCTTTCGGCTCACATTTCGGAAACAATATTACGTTTTCTTTCATTTTCTTTTCCATCGCATTTGATAAGGTTTCTTCTGCATCATACACTAGGTTTTTCCTTTCAATTTGCTTGATAAGATCCTAAAAATTTCACTGAAGTCCCACGCGGCCACAAAACGTAAAACATGCGCGGTTTCCAAGTTGAGTATAGGGATGTTCTACCTAAATATACATATTCTATAGTACATATACAATATTCAGATATGATCGCAAAAAAGTCGATATTCGGCCACTGTTATAAAAAGAAACTATTTTTTAGAACATAACGTCAATGGTGCAGCTGATCGATGCTTCGTTGAAAGAACGCCAGTACAATTTAGCAAATCAACTCCTAAAATCTCTGATAACCAGAGTAAACGGGAAAAAGCTGCCGCGTACGGAATATAACCTCTTGTTGACATTCGCGGAACATTTCCGAGGTAGTTTATTGACGGTCATCCTTCGTGGTCCTTTTTCAGTTTGCCTTTTAATTGGAACCATTGAAGGTGATCTGGCCGAAGACGGTGTGGAACAGGCGGTTCTGAATCGCCTATACTCATTGGGCTGTGAGATCATGAACGACGGTGTCAGTCTACCGATTGAAGCGTCTGTTCGCCACGGCTCCTGGCCGCTCTACAGACATTTCAAGGTGCAGTTTATATCAGCAACTATTAGTAAACTTTGAAAAAGGTTCAAAAAGGTTGACATCACTAAGCTTCTGTTAGGGTACCCTCCATTGAAAAAAACCTTCACTCTACCTTGTACCTGGAAAAAGGTACTTTTTTGTGAAAATTTTATAATATGTAGAAAGTTCATGAGAACCGACATACAGTAGCGGTCAAAAGTGTTCGCCGAAACGGTTTTTCGTGCTTCTTTTTTGCCAGAAAAAAATCAATGGTGGCCTCGAAAAATTTTTCTTTGAATATCCTGATTCTTTAAGACTTGAGGATATAAAAACACTAGAAAACATAGTATATCAATCTTTGGAGGGCGTTGCTCAAGCGAGAAAAAATAATGCACTGAAAATCGTTTCGGCGAACTCTACTGTAGAGGGAAATAAAGGCCAAAAAAGAATCGAGTCATATGGAACCACCATCTTGTCCAGTTGTTTATCATTTCGTAGGGTTCTCAGCAAGACTGATTCTTTATTGATTCCACTTTGAAGGCACGTGCTGGGAAAGACTTCGCCTCACTTCGACCAGCTCAACCAACTCAAGGGCCCTTGAGGAACGCAGTTCTTCGGCTTTCGGAACGATGTGATGCTGAATCCGATGTTGTGCTGCGTGAACTCGCGTCATTACCCCATTTCAGGTGAGCTCACATTTTTTGCTTGACTTCACGGTTCCTCAAACCTTACCCAACCATCGAGTTCTGAGGAAAAACAAATTTAAAGAAAAATGACGGGACTTTTCTGGGAAGCCTTATAGAGACATTGTG
>MU874044.1:0-11916 GCA_036418205.1 Ostertagia ostertagi | reverse complement strand
CTTCAAGCTAGAAACGATACTACTTATGGTAGTTCAACAAGTAAATGGTTCTACATAGTTACATCTTGGTTGGTTAACAATTTTTGAAAGTTTCTGCGCAGGGCTGTAGAAAAGGAAAGTTCATGAAGTTGGAAATGGGAAACACATGTACACAAATAGGAATAGTTAGCCAATTGGGCCGAATCATTAGCTTTTTTGAATTTATGGAGGATCTCTTGGAGAGTCTCATCCCTTCATGAGTACCATTTGGATTGTCGAGCGCTGGGCTGTTCCGAGGATTGGCCAGATGATGAGCACTCGCACCGTCTCTCACCCCACAGCTGCATTTGAAACTTGGCTTCTACGACGTAAAGTGATCAGCGCGCATGGTCAGCTCGTGCTTACAGTCACGGTCAACCATCTGTGGGGCCAATGACTGGAAAGGGAAGGGTGGTAATAATGGTTTTCGAAGGGAGTTGCATATTAATAGAATGACCGAGGTATTTTCGCACAAGCTTAAGGGAAAGAAATTTGATAAGTGGAAGTTTTGATTGCGAAATGTAAGCAAGAGTTTGCAATATTCGACATTTCTGCTTTCACTTCCCTCCCCCACCGCCCCGCCCAACATGCCATCCAACATGATCCTCTACTCAGCGCACTTTCTGGAGTTAGAAGGTAACAAATACGCATGTAAGACCAGGTACCAAGGTACGAGGAGGTTGTGCAGAGAAAACTCCAGGGGATGGGGGAGGTCTTGCCGGGCCCAAATTTGTCAATGCTTAACTGGCTGCGATTTCTATGCCGATACTCTACGCAGTGCTGTTGAGCGGGATCATAGCCTGGCCAGCCACTTTCTTACAGTTAGCAGCATACTTCCCGGGCACTAAGATGGCAGCGCTGAGGCAACTACATGGGCTTGGAGACTTCCGAAGAAATGCAGGAGTAGACCATGTGTTTTTTCTTTTTATAATTACTTATATTATTTTTTAATAATTATTTAGTAGATATGTTTTTTGCTTGATTGAATTCGACATACACACCACCTGAATGAATTTGACATCGTTATGTAATTCCTGAATTCTCATGGCCTTCCTGATCCCTAATCTGCAATTAATGTACATTTAATAATGTCAAAATAAGAGACAAAAGCAAGAGAAATGGGATCTAAGACGTATCTCAGAAGATATGGAGAAAATCGTTGGAAGCAAAACGATCGGAACGTTTTGGCGTGCATGAAGTGGACAAAACAGTCTTGATAAGTTATCAGGACGGTAGTTAAGCGAAAACTGACAATCAAGAACGGCGGTCAGAATATCGATAATTCTCACTAAAAGATTTACTCTGTCACGTGCGCAACTTACTGAACGTTCTAGCATTTAATGAGTTGGATTTTTGATAAAATTTTGATCCGCTTGGAATGTGTTGGCTGAACAGAGCCAAACAATTCGGCACTAGTCAATCGTTTTTAAAATACGCCATGCATTCCACTTTCGTTCGAAACCCCAGTGGCAGTTGAATTTGGTACTGAGTAGGCTAACAGATGTAGAAATCAGTGTGAATAACCCTGACGGGCCTGGCCCCAACTTCGAGAACGGATTGATTGGCTCGTTCGACATTTTTGTCGTGATTTCACATCAACCATAATTTCGGGAATCATAACTCATAGCTCAGTTTGGAGGAATGTAAATTTACTATTGTAATTCTTTTGCTGTTTTTTTGGTCTTCTGTTTGTGCTATTCTATGTTAATCAAAAACTTGGCGATAGGGTAGAAAATATAAAGGATAGAGATAAAGCACTTGCTGTCGACTAATGGTAAGTAAATAAAATAAATAATATATAAATAATAAATACTACGCTTCACCAGTATCAGGTTATCCTCCGATTATGACTCACCAAGTAGATATTCTTTTGATGGATATCCTTTTGATCCCTCACTATCTCCATCGCCCTACTATCCTCCACTGTATACCTGTCAACCACCAATGTATGAAAGGTATCCCACGGACACGACTTTGCGAGGATTCTTGGACCTGTCTGGGGTGCAGTTTTGCATATTTATTGTGTTGTCTGTCTGTCGAAGCGTGCTGCGACTGTGTTACTGTTATTAAATGGCATTATTTCATGCATAACATCAAGTCGTTTTTAGGATACGCCGCGCAGTCTGCTTCCATTACGTCTCTAGCAAGTTTCTCAATAAGCTAGCCTGACATAAAGGAAAGTCGAAATCTTTCAAAGAAAAGGTCAAAAAAAATCTTGAAAAGTCAGGGCTGGTTTTAAGGGAATCAATAAGCTGTGCAGTTAGCGAACTCAAGTACGGCCGCATTAATGTTGTGTCAGTTGTAAGCGACCGTCCTTGAGAATTCAGTCCTTTCACTGTTCTTACAAATGTTTGAGTTCTTTTGCTAACACATGCTTTGTTCCTTCAGATTGTTTACTTATTCTTTTCATAGCTTTTCATCTAGGCCCCAGTTTCATAGCGTGGACCATGGTGGTGTTGACGGACCTACTAAGTTGGTATCCGGAGACGCTCTGCTGTTCGCGGCTTGCAGTGTTGGCGGCCCACTGCTCTTCACCACCATGTGCTTCCACCTTCCCCTGCTACACTCCGACTGATCTTTAGCTTATTCTTACTCCTTAAGTGTTGTTATGTTCCTTGCTTTTATTGGTAACTTCGATAAGTTTCATGCAATGCTTATGTTTGCAATTGCACCAATAATAAATCATAATCATAATCACATATGTATGTATATACAATGACTGGCAGAGACCTGAAGGTGCACAGGCCAGTGTGTTTGTATCTTCTCATTCAACTTTGATGATAGGCAGCCGACCCCGTAAGGGTCAGAGATGTGTCTGGCCTTGAGAACGTACAATACAGGATTCGTTCTTGGGCCTTTGGCGTGGCAATCAACGTTACTTACTCAGTTGCCACTAAGGTCGATGTCAGACTTTGCGAATCGAGCGATTCGCTAGCGTCCGCGGTCGCGTGCGGCCAGCAAATGCTCGATTTGCTGGGACCGCAACGCGACCTGCGGACGCTAGCGAATCGCTCGATTCGCAAAGTCTGACATCGGCCTAAGGCTCCTAACAAATGGGATAATTTTGTACAGTAACAGTTGTGATATTATGAACCGCTGGTCACAGAACCCAAGGAGGACTAGCATGCAAAAACTCTGCAGAAGAGATGGCGATGATATTAATTTAAAATGTTATTGAAAAATTTTTTCTCTATAGCAACGAAACTATATGAAATCAAGGAAATTATTTTTACGCTCTAATTGAACGGTCTGAATGAACAGCTTCCAGAAAATGAAAAGTGCGGTGGGTGTGTGAACATTTCTTCAGGAATATGTCAAAATAATAGTAATAATCCAACAACTAACATGTTAATGACTTGAAAAAGAATTTGATACTAGTGATGACTGAATAGATCCTAGAATGGTTTAAAAAATTTGTTGGAAGCCGATTGGTCCACTTAAACCGGCAGAAACACAGGAGACTATTGTTCAAAGAATTCAACGATTGAGCATTGTCGCAAGCGATATGAATATGGTAAACGAAAAAAAAATTGAGCTCGTTTGATTGTGCCACTGCCATCAAATAAAATGAGAGAGATCTATAATCGATTATTAGTTCCAATATTGTCTGTAAAGTACAAAAAGTATGAGATGAGACAAAAAGTATGAGGAGGGTGTTGGTCAGCAAAAGCATAGAATAGGCCATGCTTTCGACTTGCCACTGCTCTGCCAAAAAAAAAATCATCGAAAAACATGGGAGCAGGATTTTCAATACAGTGGTTATGTGAAACCAACAGATGATGGCAGTGTTTCTCCTATAATATGAAGTATAATTGCCGTTATTTAACAGGAAGAACTCTTGAGAAATCTCTGACTTCGATTGCGTGCGATGGGCGGCATTTCCCAGCTCTGAAGTAGCGCAGGCAGAGAAGATATTTGTTGCGGTAGATACAGTAGCGGTCAAAAGTGTTCGCCGAAACGATTTTCAGTGCATTATTTTTTCTCGCTTGAGCAACGCCCTCCAAAACCGATATACTATTTTCTAGTGTTTTTATATCCTCAAGTCTTAAAGAATCAGAATATTCAAAAAACTGTTTTTTTAGCCGAAAAAAAAGCACGGAAAAATCGTTTCGGCGAACACTTCTGACCGCTACTGTATCTCAATAGCGATGGCGCGATGACTTAACGAAAAAGAAGGGGTAAATCTAGCGCACCATGACAAATATAGAATTTGAGACAAGGCATCAAACAGCGTATGAAATATGAAGAGATTCGTTAAGAGAAACAGTTGACCCAATACTATTAGATCTTCCAAACTTAAGCAGATGTTCCCAACGATTCACAAAGGTCGTCAGATGTTATGTCTGTTTATAATCTGCCGTTTCTGTGAGCGAATTCCATTTAGGAAGGCCCCGAAGAAGGCGAAATCACCGAAGCCTCAAACGATTACACCATTACCAACCTTCATGTATTATTTAATCAGGTAAAGTTGCAACTACTGAGACTATGCCAGGTTCATAGGGAATCAAGGAAGGGCATTAAGAACCGCGTAAATATGAGAGTCAAATTCATGGGCATTTCAAAAAAGGCGAAGCGATTAGTCTTTATTCTATTTTCAACGAGAATTTTATCTGAAACAAATTAAAACTACGAAATAATCTAACAGCGGAGGTCGAAAAAAATGCTACGTCTGTACTATCAAGAGTGTGATTTGGAAGAACGAAAGTTAAACGTGAGAAGAGAAGTTATCAGAAGAGTCCGGCATCGGCTACGGGATATGAGCCGGAAAAGCTATTTTTTCTATTTATTTTGGAGCTTTTTCATTTCAGAATTGGCAACCGCAAAAAATTTATAGTAGCCAAGGCCCTGCTCTTCGAAAGGGGCAGTTCAGTTCAAAAAAGCATTGGAACGAGTTCGCCTAGCCTGACGATGACCTTCTCATGGTGGGTCCGTCGATCACCAGTCGCCTTCTGATTTATCGATGCATCGAAAATTCGGACTGGCTGATGGCAAAAGAAGCGCATCACCCACCGCCGTCATTCAAATCGTAACAGATGTGGTGAACACGAGCGCAGCGAGCCTCATCTGTGAGAGGGCAACACGAGAAGGGGATGAACTCTCTTTCATAGAGTACATCGCACAGAACAAAAGACACAAGCAATTGGCAGAGGGACCGTTATGATTAGGCCACGGTGGCACATTCATCCGTATAACTGCTCAAAAATCTCGCAAAGCAATCGCGCTGACATTAGCGCACTTAGTCTGGAATTATTTTCGCGCATCGACGACGAGAGATCATATGGAGTCGGAAATCGGAAATCGCCCAAGGAAAAATCCAAGGCACACAAAGATATCCGGGTTAAAAGGTGACGCAATGCGGAAGTCAAAAGCGGAAAACAATGGCTGGGATATCTCTCAATATTGTGCTGTCCCGGAGCCTCATCAGCACCTAAATATTGTATAACACAGAGAGGCACCAAAATTTTATTTCAAAAGAATTCCAAAAGTTCAGAAAGTTCAAAAATTCCAAAAACTCAAAAGTTTCAAAAGAGCAAAAAGCTATTTGAAAAAGAATCCTCCAAAGTTGGAGGCGCTAGAAATAAGAAAATTATCCCCGAAATAAATAGTAAGGACGAACTACGTGACGCTCTACAACTATTAACTTAACTACGTGCCCAATGTCACGCAATTTTTCATATCACATGCAATGACCGTCACAGTACGTCCGCTACTATTTAAGAAGGGGTGAGGGGTAAGTCATTTCTTTCTTCACTCCAAAGGCGCGGCTCCCGTAAGGGCAGCTTTACACTTGGCAGTGGCAAACACATGTGGGTATCAATATGGGTATAGTAGTTCACCAAATTATTTATATCTACTATAATCAATGTATTTCAGGCCTGAAGAAGGTGTTAAACACCGAAATATCGCGGAGGATTTCAAAAGGATTCTTTTTCAAATAGCTTTTTGCTCTTTTGAAACTTTTCGAGTTTTTGGAATTTTCGAACTTTCTGAACTTTTGGAATTCTTTTGAAATAAAATTTTGGTGCCTCTCTGTGTTATACAATATTTAGAGTGTTTATGAAGTATATTTATATATAGACGAAGTTAGTGAAATTTAGTTTATTTATAAATCCAATGAAGTTTTTAGATTTTCGTAATGGTTTGCGTGATTTTGTATGTAAGTAGGCCTCCAACATTTTAATCTAATTATTACCGTGAAAATTTCACATTTTACCCTTAATTTGTTCGACCTCACCTTATAGAAGAAACGGAGACTGAGCGACTTCTTCAAATTTCCACCCACGAAAATTCGAAAAAAATAAACTAGAAAAATAGCCTCCCAATCTGAGTCATAATGAAGTAGATTCAATTCTATTCAAGAAAACATGGAATCGTATTCTTAACAAGATGACTCACACATGGGAAAGTAGCAGAGCAAGTCATGGTAGAGTATACGAATTTCTCAACCTCCCAAGTACCCCTTCTTTCAGAAACTCTCGAATTTTTGCGAAGTTCAGAAATTCGCCAGACTTTCCATGACAGCTTATTCAACTGATGGAGAGGGGTGTTATAGTGAACCCTATAATTGCATCAAACTGAAAAAAAACTACGTATTTTCCGAAAATCAACAGTGTGTGCCATCCAACAAAAAGAGACCTTTTCTTCTCTCACAAAATAAGTGCTTTCATTATAAAAAAAGGATAAAGCATTTGCCGTTGATCAATCCCTTTTTGGGATGCGGCACGCATTCTACTTCCATTTGTACATTCGTAGTGGCATTTGAATGCGATGTGTGGCCTATACAATGACTTGCGGGGGCCAGCCGATGTTCAAGTCAGTGTTTTTTATCCTCCCAGACAAGTCTGGTACCAATTAACCGACCCCGGAGGGATGGAAGGCTTGGTTGGCCCGGGCGACTCACGACCCAGGATTTGATCCCGGACCGCTCGCGTGGTGAGCGCGCCACTTGTCACTACACCACTTCCCATGCTTGTCCAGTGCTTTCATTATGAATGTAGAAAATGTAGCTCGTGTTTAACACGCTCAAAACCGCGCGTCCTTCTGCCGCTTGGGACATCAGTGGAATTTTCAAAAATCTTACTACCAACTGAAGAATAAAACGAGTAATTCAATGAATCTATCGAGCGAAACGTAAAGAGAACAAGATGAAACCCAGTATGTTCTTCCGAAATGAAAAGCGAACAGCTCCTATGCCCGGTCAACTGGGCATCCATATTTAGGGTGCATAGGCTCCAAGGTGTCAATGAAAGATCTTTCCGCGCAAAACGTATTCGTATAAAAACGGACTATAGAGAGCTACGGTAGAAGGCGGAGGTGAGATAACCGAGAAACCGGAGAATAGTCTGTCACTGAGCGATACATAGACATTCGGTAAGAAGAAGAAATGCTAAATGTGAGGAGTAAATTATTAGTTCGAAACGAGCGTTATTTGCAGTAAAAATACTGCGGCAGGAAACTATAAAGAGTTTCTATGAAAAAAAAAAACAGTACCTAAATTACTAGCGGTATTACAGAATCAAAATAATATTGCACGAAGATCAATAAACGAGACGAGTGCTGCGAATGCATGATTGCCGGCTGTAACTCTGCTTTCTTCTACAGTGAGCTGTGCTTCAAACCGTCTGGAGACCTTCATAGAATCTCTTAGGAACAAGAGCCTCAGTACAATCCAAGATACAACTCTCCTTAAAAGCTTAGAACAACTCTCTCGTCAAGATAATCCCAACAGATGACCCTTGGGGTCAAGAAGTGGATTTGTAGTAGAAGTTGTAAAAAGACTGGTCCCAGCTGGAGTCATTATATTTCTAGGACACATCAAATTCAATTGCCACTACAATTCTGAGTAGTAGCAGAGGGTGTGGCAGTATGCCAAATATTCGACGGCTCGCATCTTTTCATTTCTTTACATTAACAACACGTTGGGAAAATATGGGGAAAATAAATGTTCAATTTACTTCAGTCTTCGCTCTTCAAATAAATCAGAAAGTGCTGAAGTGAAATTTCAATCCTACACTATCAAGTCCTTTCCCTTGGGAGTAGAGCAATACGTAATAACTACAGGCATTCATCTATTTATTTATCTATTTAATACACCGAAAAGGTGCGCACATAATAGGGGTCAGGAATTCGTAAAATGGCCAACCATGATAGAAAAAAGTAAGAAAAAAAAAAAGAGAAAGAGAGAAAGTCAAAATGATAGAGGGAACAGCAGTGAGCCCGTCTTGAAGTAGAACAGAAACGATCATCGACATACGGTAAGGATCAGAGCACAACGTACCACCATGTGAGCACAACAATCACGCTCGCACTCGGAATTTGTTTGAAAAAAAGTGGAAAGTATCAAGAACGGTATTATAAAATAGATGGTTTCCTGAGCTTATATGAAATAGTAATTTAAATTATTTGAGAAAAAATAGGAGCAGGTAGTTCTTTGAATCTCAGAACTTCGCAGGTAGGGTTCTGGAAGAAAAGGACTCGGTAAGTTGTCCTCTCTAATAGCACTAGTCCAGTCAGGAAGAGTCGCTAACGATAGTGTCAGCAGAATGGGACATCCATTAGATAAGCAGTATATACGATCAATGGAATAAAAAATCGATTGATCGAACTGAGATTGAGCTCATAAAGCGATGGCACCAACAAGCGCCGAGTCCGAGCGTAGTGTAGCGGAAACTACCCGTGCTGGCCGGGGGTGACGAGACTGGCCGGGGCTCTGGCGACGAGGAGCGCCGGCATTGCAACGTGTAGCATCGTTGCGTAACTATTCTCTTCCGGCCGGCGGGTTACGTGCGCCCGTACGGTGATGGTGACGGTCGCCACCTCGACCCTTTGCCCTGTGTGTCCGTGTGTTCGTCGTCGGTCGGCAGTCGGGGGGCGATCGCGTTGACCTTGCACCCTACACACCTTGTGTTATCAAACGGATTAACTCGGCATTAGGGCAGGCGAGTAATCAACGTAAGTGCTTATCGATTTATGATCGATAATTGAATTACCACGGTGGCCGGACCTGTGTATTTTGGGGCCCAGTGCTAAGAGGCCTTTCAGAAGAAAAAGGAGGGCTGCCGGGATTGCTTCGTAGTGCCTCTTGATAAAACACTGGAAAGGGAAATTTGAGATGGTTATTAAAGGACTTCTCGAACCAAAACAAGGGATAAAACATCGAATCCACTTGAAGAGGAATGAAGAGAACTTTCTATGGAAACCCTGGATATTTTTGTTCTTGTACTATGGAATGTTTTTCTAAGAGTGATCTAATTAAAAATCCTTTATTACTGGTACCAATTGGAACAATAAAGGCTGTGACTTACATTGCATAATGGATTGTAAGGGGTTAATGGGCGAAGAAAAAACCTGCAGATCTCTAATCAATCACTTTCCGGGGTGCGCCGCGCACTTTATTCCCATTCGAAATCGTGTTCGCAACTACATACGATGTGGTCTGCAAAATGGCTCGCAGTGGTCAGGCGATCAAGTCAATGATATTGTTCTTTCAGAGGAGGCCAGGTGCACAAGCACCGAATAACTGACTGAAAGATGGAAGCTCGCGGACCGGTCAGATTAGGGGGAGGTGAGATTTCACAGTCACATACAGTCGGCGCGGGACGTAGCGCCACTTGGCACCGACACCATCTGGAGGTCGAAGATACGAATGAAATTATAAACACTATACGAAGTGCCCTAAAGATTGAAAGGGTGTAGTGACAAGTAATGCTTACCACACGCGCTGTCCGCAGATCAAACCCTGGGTCGTACGTCCTCCAAACCATACAAAGCCTTCTACTCCTCTAGAGTCGCTTGCCTTAGTATCAGAATTGCCTGTGAAAACAGTGACTTGAATATCGGCCTGCCGTCCCTAGTCGTTGGATAGGTCAATCGCGCTCAACTTGCCACTGCAACTTTGAATGACCGTGGAATGCATGGCGCATCACAACACGAAGTCGATCAAAGCCCGAATTTCTTATCCTTTATACAAGTGTCTACTTTAAACATGCAGCGATTAATTACCAAACAATTTAATTCAGTCGCATCAATTCCACGTTATTATGTTTTTAATTGTTGTTTTTATTACTGTTCTTACTTCTTCTTACTTGTCAAGTTGTTTATCACATGAACACAAGGTGTTACAGACAAAAAAATTTGAAAAATTCGATATTACAATCTGATGTGGTTGGGTTCCTCTGAAAAAGATGAACCCAGCAGTTTACGAAATTGTTATGTGGTTGGGTTCCTCTGAAAAAGATGAACCCAGCAGTTTTACGAAATTGTTATTGAAGCTGCAGATGTATTGAACCATACATTTGGAATCTTCACAAATTCGATTGCGTTTAAATCCCTGGGAAAGGGTCCGGGACCATGTTATATTCAGGTCAGCGCGCCTATTCCTATAGACACATTGGAGTACTGCGTAATCCCCGGAGTAATCCCCGTGTAATTCGAGAGAGGTTAGACGACTTAGATTTCAAGAGAGCGCAGAATGCTTTTCACGATTGATGTACTCGAAAACAAAGCAAAACATCGCTTTGGTGGAAGAGTACTTGCAACTTTGAACATATATGAAACATGGATTCTTGATTCCAGACACATCTAGTACCGATTAACCAACCCCGTAAGAATCGAAGGCCCGGTCAGCGAGAACGGCGTATTGTCAAGTACTCCTGGACCCTCCCGCATATCGAGCGGCGCCACTTGCTACTACACCACTATTGCGCAAGAGTATGAGTGAGTATAGAAAACGCTGATGTACAAAAAGTTAAGCTTTGAAAAAGTCGATCGTATGGTATTTCGATCATCTTTTTTTTATCAGATTATGACAAATTAAATGGGGAAGGGTTATCGTAAATATCATAATTGGCACCAATTACTGACATTCTGCATTCCTAAGTTGGCCACTTTGAACGAAACAACACTGATCGTATTGATTGTATGATTCCATAAAGCCATGCTCTGATCTAACCCAAGTCAGGAACCACTGGAAGGTGACATGCTTTCTACTTTTGAAGCAACAACTCAGATCAAATTGGTGGAGTGAAAGCAGTCAATAATGAAATTGTGCAGGCAGGGTTGACTGAAAATGAAAAAAAAGATGCAAAGCAAAGTGCCGATGAAGCCAAACAGGACCCATTCCCTTTTCTCTTCGAGATTAGAAACGGGCGTTCCGGACGAGTTGTCTGAACTTGCTTGCTCCATGGCTCCACTAACCCGCGCGTATTTGAATTAGCCGCTACGTCGTAATCCACGTTGCGTGTCATGGGTGTGCGCGAGGTATCTCGTCCATTAGCTCACATTAGCCGTCATTAGCTCACTTTGTAAGGCCTAGCGTCATTGTCGCATAGTTTCGAGCTGCAACAACGGCACATCTGTGCTACTCGTTGGCTACTCTATCCCACCTGAAGAATAGTGTTCGACATTACCTGGGGTTGTTGCTTCAGTAAATAATGGCCCATCCCACGCTCAAATTCGTATTTATATACCCTCGAAAAGGAGAATTCCATGAAATGAGTTTTATAAGTGGGCAATCGAATTGAATCTATTCTAGCACGATTCCAGTTGGGAAGATTAATCACTATTTACGACGACAGGCCAACTACGAAGGTAATCCATTTTCAGACCGTCTTTTTTGTGCATTCCGTAACTCACAGTGACAATGCGTTGCGAAACTGGTTCAGCCGATTTTTTTCTTTTTCCAAGCAGTTCCAAACCTTGACGGTGGTGAACCCAGTTTTCCCCAAGCGCATTTCGAGCTGAAATTATAAAAGGTGCTGTTTTTTCTAGTCATCGCAAACAATGATACCGTCATTGAGATAGTGTATAAATCATTTTCAGCGTCTGGAAACAATTTGCCTGCGACATTTTCTGAGAGCGCTAGCTTTTAAAAAATTCGTATTAGACGTGCGAATTTGT
>MU874041.1:2389-12813 GCA_036418205.1 Ostertagia ostertagi | reverse complement strand
CAAACCAGCAGAATTCCCTTTTGAGGATTACTGTAAAACTGTTCTGTCCATTTTATGTGCTTCTTCACGAGTTATATGAGCCCGGAAATAAGGGAATATGCTTCTTTTGAATTTTTAGAAGATCTCCTTCATTCGCAAGTTTTAGATTTGTTATTTCAAAACCTAAGATGGATAGGTAGAACTGATCTGCTTTCAGAAAGGGCTATAATTCATAGTGAATGTCAGCAAATCTAATGGCCATTTTTCGGTGCTATCGAGAAAGCTCAGATCTTAAACTGTGGGATTTGAAGCATTCATTGAATTGATTGTTGAGGGCACATTTAAAGTTCCTTCGATAACCTTCACGAATTATCCATTATCATTATGATCTGATTGTACTCAGTGTACGCAACTCGGTTCTGAATCTAATGCTTATTTATTAAGGTTCATTAATTGTTTTGATAGTCATCATTCTTTTCGATGTTATCTGACTCTGTGGGCAAAAACAATCAAAAGTTAATTCGAGGAAGTTAAAGACGAGGTGTTTGAGGTTGAGACGCAGTCGTCGTTACCTTTCCGAGTTCCGTGAAACATTCCGTTCAAAAAAGTATTGACATTTTAAAGCAGATGATAGGATAAATTCGGTGCCGAATTGAGAGGAATTTCCCACTGCTCAAGAAGGCCACATCCCTAAGGAACCGGGACATGGGGTTTTCGAGGCAAGTGATGGCCAGTATCAAAGCCTTACTCTTGTTGACCGTTGGTAGGTGATGAGTTTTGCCTTTTGCGGCAAGAACTAGGAAGGCAGAGCAAGGCATAACCTGGTGATGTCATCTACCGTGAGATCTCGTCCGTGCGGGAATCAGCGCACACTCTGCCATTTGCTGTCTCTAATTTTCCCAAGGGCACTCAACTTATTACACTATCTGCCGTTAACTCCGAGAGGTCTGTACAATAACTTAAGGGGGTTTGCCGAAATGAAAAATCGGTTCTTCTACGCCCACGGACAAGACTGGTGCATGGACCTCTGAGGGGCGGAAGGTCTGGGCGAGATCCGAGCCGGCTTTGACTCTCGGACCAAGGGCGTCTAATGACGTGAAGTATGCGGAGTGGCCAAGACTTTTGTTGGAATGGACCTAAGCCTACATCTACCTGGTCTGTTTCTGTTTCTAGGAAGTACTAAATGTTTCGCTTCAACGTTTGACGCTATCTACTACACAAGTTCTTCCTGAGACATTATAAGCAGTGTTTTGACCAACTGGGCAACTGCCACTGAAAAATGATAAGGCATCATCGGCTGATTTTCGTATTACTACGCGCCTGCTCGCTTTGAGAATGTAGGTCATGAAACGTATTCCGCTTTCATCGTCACGACACTGTTTGTGAGCATATGCGTAATCCGCTCTTAGCGCTCGTTTCGTGGAAGCTTCCGAGCGGAACAGCGTCGCTTTTCCACATAAATTAGGTTGTAGCTACCCATGCAGTCACACATCGCCATGGTGGCCTTACCGAAACCACTGCAATCCAAGGCGGAAGTGGTCGTTGTCAGAGAAGGTAAGCCGTTATTTGACAGTAATTTTAGCTGGTGTGGGATGTTGGGCTTAGTTTGCTCTGTATCAGTTCAATCACTACGGAATTTTCCCGTAAGCGCTAGTGAAGCAGGAGCCTCTTGCAGTTCCTACTGGAGTGACTTGTATTTCGTTATGTCTTAGCTCTTAATTGTTCAACAATTGGTAATGCTATGGTCCTCTTCATCGAATAATCCCCTCGAATGGGAACCGCTGCCTAGAAAGGAAATAAAGCTGTAAGCGATCATCTGAATCTTCAACCATTTCGATATTCTGACGATTCCCTTGCAACATTTCTGTTCAGAATGGCGCGCGCGGCGGTAAATTGTAAGTGCATCATGAACTGATGATAGGCTTTGTTTTTCGTCAACAAACGATAAGGAAATCAATTTTTGTAGAAACAAAACAGGTCAGAATTTTTTAAGATTTCTAAAGCACTCTTCATCAGCTTTGATGCACGCTTTTAGTTCGCTCTTTCATCCAGAAGATGATACACAGGTTGTCAAGGGGGTAGGTGATGGGTCACCTGGCTCATGGTGCACTTAAAAAAAGACTTTTGTCGACAGGGGTGCCACAGTTGATTGAAAGTGTGCACAGCCAATATATTGCCGTGAGAGGGTAGTTCCTTTAATGAGCAGGAATCAGTCCCCTCTTTCACCATGACGTCGATCTGTCATAATTAGGCCAAACTCAAGGGAGAGTTATTACGATTGCTCCGGTCAGAAGCTGCCATATAATTTCTTGAGAAATCGCTGATGTGTAGCCTCCCAGAGACACGAGCTGTGGCTCTGCAAGACCTCACCTGACCAGGGCTCCAGATAACGTTACGATTGCTCACGATCCGTCAACGATCTCCTTGAGATCTAGGGGCGTCTCTATGTTCCGGAGCAGGATTCTTTTAAGTGTCATGCGAATGTGGGGCTGTTATGAGAGTTGCCTGATAGACATTTAGTAATGGGCCAGTTTCAATAAAGCAATGTAGTTAATTCCGTTTTAAATGTATAGAAAGAGTGACGCATTTTGTCTCCCCCTGTACATTTCCAGTGTAATGTTAGCATGAGTTTTCACCACCCTGTAATTTGCCTTCTTAGATCTGTACGTGCGAATTTGATCCCCTTTTTCTGGATCTCTTCCACTTCCCTCCTCATGATGTCACGTAGTACGGATTCCTCCTCGGCCACCTCAACCAATGCGTTTCCATCGACTCGGACTTCGAATAGCAAATACAAGGTTGATGAGGAACCTCTCGAAAAAACCGCACATCGCGAGCCGGTTACGGTTGCTGAGCACCACAATGCGCGGTCACTATCTGGACGCTCCCGAGTAGCCAACAGGTGTACACTTCACTCTTTTATCCATTTTTTTGCTCATGTACCACCCCTAATTGTGTGGTCTGTCCGACCGGTAGGGAGGGTGACTGCACAATCTCAGGGGTGGTCTACAAGATCACATGCAGCAGCTGCGGGGACGAGTACATTGGGGAGACAGCGAGGATTTCAGTAGGATAGCGGAGGCGTTTGGTCGGGATAGTCATAAATTGCTTCGATCCTTTCAGGCTCTGAAGAAGGCGACCCCGCCGAAACGTAAGCCAATAAAGTCTGCTTAACAACCTCGTGGAGAGCTTACAGAAGATATCAGCCATCAATATATCATGCCGAGGTTCTTGCAAAGCCGTACATTTCGGCAGTTGTGAGAGTTACACAGTGGTAAGGGTCCAACAGCACTGTTTATATTATCAACCATGAAAAGGTGGGAGAATAGCGCCCTTACAAGGAAGGTCTTTCAGGGTGTGCCAAGCTTTTTCAAAACGGTCTTTTGCATGATATAGAGGCACATGCGGGAACCACAGAACCATGGTTAATTTTTCCTGAACGGCCCTCTGAATACCAGAAAAGGGGGTCCCTAGTCACACCTTTTTCACCAGTTTTTCAATCAAAGTCTATTTGTAAGGGTTACTGACGTTCCTAATCATGAATTTGGTACTAATTATTCATGCTAACTCCATTTTGCGCGAATTTGGAAACGTCAACACGAAATGCAAAAATTTGTCACCACGAGGAATCGAACTAGGGACCCCTTTTCTGGTATTCAGAGGGCCGTTCAGGAAAAATGAACCATGCTTCTGTGGTTCCCATATGTGCCCCAATGTCATGCAAGAAACCATTTTGAAAAAGCTTGGCACACCCTGAACGACCTCCCTTGTTAGTGGGTGGTGCGGTAGGGAAGGTCGTATCCATAATAGGAGTTGGTAGTATTGGCCAAAACATTCGTGGCATGAGCCACCCGCTTTCCAGTATGCTGTATGTGTGATAGCGTATGACGTCTCCTTTAGGGTGGTTTGCTAGTGATGTATTTTTAAGTTGTTTGAGACTCTGTTTGAGCTCTGGACACGCTATCGAAATCTCCATTTTCGATTGGGTGCTTAATGTTGCTATGTGCTTCTCAAAGCAAACACTGGGGAGGATACGGGAACGTCAAACTTTAGACAGCAAAAAATTGTTTACCTAAAAAGTAAGGCATAAAATTATGACAGAGCTACCCTTCCAAAGAAGCGTTATTAACTGGATCTGTTCATGAAAACCGCACCGCAAAAAGCGTTAAGCTCGTCTAACAAAGTTCATTTTTCTTGCCTTTCATGCTGTGGAAAATGACCACATTTGTCCCCAAAAAATAAGGATCCATCTACTCACGGAGCGGGAGGAGGGTCGGGGAAGCTTTTCGGAGAAGAGCGGTCAGCCCATCCTAATCACGGTACATTTTTCATTGTAAACGTTAGGAAGAACCAGTATTCACCTCGTTTTATTTTTGAAAAAACGAATCGAACTTCTCGAATTTGAACTTTCTTTTCGTACAAAAAATTGGGTCATGCTAGGCGGCGCGAGCTATTGCACCCAATACCTCTTCAAATAGTCAGATAGAGCCGAAAACAGAAAACTAGAATAAAAAATACCTGTCTTAAGAAGGGTAGGGAAATGCTCCACTAAAAGCGACAGAAGTGCGCGTTTACGCTACAAGTACGATAACAGAGGTGCGATACGAAGTCCATACAAAAAATAAAGAAAAGAAGAAACGAAGAAACGAAAACGAAAAGGAAGAAAATGAAGCGAAGGAAAAGAGACATCACAAAGAATACCTCCAGCCTCGCATGTAATTGCGTATGTTGTAACCCTACCGTATTCTCCGCCTAAATTTATCAAGAGAGCGCATGAACGTTATGCTATATTATGGGTCTCCGGACATCTGTCAACCGTGAGGCTAGGCAATTCAGCGTTTTGTTGTGCTGTCTGGGAGCTCTCACACAAGCGCACTACACTACACGCATTGCTCCGGATCGAGCTTTAGCTTTGTGGGAATAACTGCCACGTTAGGTAAAAGACTTTTTGAAAGAAATTTTTGGCTTTTTCAAGCCAACCCCAATTTTAAACGCATGCTCGAAGTTCAAACCGGTACGCTTTCTGCACACGAATTGAAAGTATAGGTGTGAAATGGGCTGGCAATCAAAGGAATACGAAAAGAATCTGACGGGCTCACACACCTTGATAATGCGGCGTGCTAAGGCAATGAGAGACTGAGCGTGGAGAGGAGAGCATGAGGCGAGAGAGCACTACATGAGGAGGCGCCAGACAACAACGTTTTGCGGACGAGAACATTGCAGCTGGCTGCAGCTTATTTGCAAGGCACTAACGCAATTGTCGGACCATGTTCATGCACGGGGGCCACAGCCATGGTTGTCCTCCAGGGTTTATCCTACAGACCGAAGGAAATCGTTACACGACTTGTGTCTTGGTTGTGTCTTTGAGCAACGTAATTATACTGTCCCAAGGAGGCTTTGGTCGATGGTAATACCATAATGATTGTGTTAGTTAGTTTCGTGAAGCCTGTTCCAGATTACAGTAGTTTTGTCAGGCTGACGTATCAGCCTCCACCCTCTTGTCAGAGTTCAAAATGGTTAAAAGCAATTGAGAGCGATCTTTTTCGGGATAAACAATTCTGAAGACAGCTGCGCATTATAGTGAGCCAACAGTCGGGACGATTTGTTTAAGAATATTAAGCAGGCTCACGCCCCCAAAAAGCATGGGGTGGCTTTCCAATACAGGCGCTTCGATTTTAGACATGAAGGCTATAGCCAAGGTAGGCGCCAGTCGTTGCCCCATAGCTAAACCTCTAATCTGCTCGAAATACCTACCCGACCATCTGAAGATATTGCAATTAAGGCACTCCTTGAGCACCGTCATCAGCTGGGTGATAGAGAGCCCATGCATATTAACCTGGCTTTAATCGATCCCACCTCGGTCAAGGTTTCGCCCTATCATCAGCTGCGTGGGTGGTCCCACCGATCGCATTGCATGGTTTCTTAATGCCATCCTGGTGCAATTGCTTAAACACATACCATCCCACCTCACCAACACGCAAATGTTTCTGGACCACCTTCACGCACTGCAACCAAGCAGTGCCTGCGTCATAGAATCATTTGACGTAGAGAGCCTGTACACCAACGTAAGCAATGACTCCGCTATGGAAGCCGTATTCGAGCTACTAAATGAACACCACAGCGAGATCAATATGCATGGGCTCTCTATCACCCAGCTGATGACGGTGCTCAAGGAGTGCCTTAATTGCAATATCTTCAGATGGTCGGGTAGGTATTTCGAGCAGATTAGAGGTTTAGCTATGGGGCAACGACTGGCGCCTACCTTGGCCATAGCCTTCATGTCTAAAATCGAAGCGCCTGTATTGGAAAGCCACCCCATGCTTTACTGTCGCTATATCGATGACTGCTTCGTGGTCTGCTCGACGCAAGAACAAATGGACATGTGTTTCGATCTCCTTAACACCCAATCGGAGCATATAAAGCTGACACGGGAAAAGCCCTCAGGAAGCTGGCTCCCATTTCTGAACATTCAAGTTAAATTGCAGGGTGGCATGCTTTCTACGAAATGGTACAGGAAGCCCAGCAACAAGAACATCATCGTTCACTGTCAGTCAGCCCACCCTTCACAGACCAAGCGAGCTGTTGTGAGGAACATGTTCCGAACAGCGGCTAGAGTTTGCACTGGAGAGGATGAGCGCAAGGAATCACTGGCGATTGCGCGTGAAATAGCTGAGCTCAATGGCTACGGGAAACCCTCCGACCTCCCACAGAGCAAGAAATGGCGGCCCGGGCAACAGACCCGGTGGTAATTTCCTCAATGGCAAAATCCCATTTATGGTACCATTTATCTCTGAGGAAGTTAGCATTTCCATAAGGAAGTGTCTGAGGAGGTCGGGTTTAGAAAACACAGTTGCCATTTTAGATGTGCCACCCAATAATCTGAAGCATCGCCTCGTACGCAATCGGCTCTACGACCGCTCATGTACCACCCCTAATTGTGTGGTCTGTCCGACCGGTAGGGAGGGTGACTGCACAATCTCAGGGGTGGTCTACAAGATCACATGCAGCAGCTGCGGGGACGAGTACATTGGTGAGACAGCGAGGCCACTCCATGTACGTATAAAGGAACACCTGGACGGCAAAAACAACTCCCGCCTGTCAACTGCCTTAGGGGCCCATAGGGTTCAAATCCATAACGGAGAGGATTTTGGGGTCACGGCCGAGGTCATGGCGCGCGAACATCAGACCGCAGCGCGAAAAACCCTCGAGGCATTTTGGATACAGGTCACTGGTCCAAAAATGAACCGGAGGGAAGAATGCCTTACATTACGCGGGAGCTGAGGCCTTATATAAGGATGGCCTTCCACCAGTAACTCTAAATCAAGTTTAGTCCGGATTGCTGTGTGTCCCACTACTGGTTCCGGGTGGTCTCGAGTACCGGACTAAGTTACGGTAAGTGGCCCACCTTGGTATTGCGTGATGACCTGTTTTGCTCTCGAATTTCAGTAGGATAGCGGAGGCGTTTGGTCGGGTAGTCATAAATTGCTTCGATCCTTTCAGGCTCTGAAGAAGGCGACCCCGCCGAAACGTAAGCCAATAAAGTCTGCTTAACAACCTCGTGGAGAGCTTACAGAAGATATCAGCCATATAAGATACTAGCCTTCTCTTGAGAGGTTGGTATATTAATCTTAAAATTTACCGCTCCTTAACGTACCTCCTTTCCCAGGTCCGAGAAAATATGAAGAGGCCTTATTGTCGAGGCCCGCTACCACGGTTGAGGGCATCAGAAAACCCACGATTAGAGGCAAGGTCAAGCGCTTCGTTCGCACTATTCGAGCGAGGGTGTCGCATTTGTGGTTGGTTTTGGTGAAGGGGGTCGCATTCAGGGGTTGAGTGGGATTAGTGAGATCAGTAGTTTGTTGGGTGAATGGTGAGTGAGTCATTGCGGAAGTAGATATGTATTAAGTAGAGAAAAACTACTATAGAATATTTGCGTTTCATTTGATAATATAACCCCACCGGCCCGGCTCGGCGCCGTTTTTGTGGAGAGTTGGGCGGTGGCTGTGTTGCTCGGAATCAAGTCCCATAGAAACACCCATGATGGTGTGGGTGGTGAACGGACAAGGGGGAAGGGGATCGTATGGGAGAGCCTCCTGAGTCTCATGGTGATGGTGGTGGAGTCGCATCGAGACCCCCCAAAAGAGGGGGGGGTCGCGAATTTAGAATTGCGGAACGTTCACCAGTGACGCCTGATAGAGGGGTATATTGGCGTTTGATAAGCGTCGGTAAGTTCTCTGAACGAGTTGAATTTAAGCATTACTTCAGTTGCATTTCCTCAAAGGAATATGAGACATCAGAGGTTTCTGTCAATGGGGTCTGCACAAACTTCATGCGGGTCTTCCTCGAGTCCAACTATCGAAATAGAAGTTTCCATGTCAATTTTCTGCATAAACAGAAGCGTTTAGAAGGACCCGTTTGAAAATTGGAAGCTTTTTTATTTTTGATCTAGCCGGCAAATTGACAGCAAAATTGTCTCTTTTCTCGTGTTTAGTAGACACGGAATCAAGTGGAGAATGACGTCCAACAAAATTCCTTCGTATAACGAACTAAACTATGCAGATAAGATTCTTTCAAGACGGTGCATTCAATAATCCTTGAAATTTCTGTTCCTCCTCACGCATTGTACACTATGTATGCTATCTATTTCTCCTCAATATTTGAATGTTCAATCTGTAAGTTTTAGTATGATTATGCGAGTATTACGTATTTTTAAGTATTCATGTAACAAAGAAACATGTCTGTCGGAAAGCTTGTCAAAACCTGCTACAGCAAAGGTAACCGGAGGGTAAGTTGTTTCTTTCTCCGTACTGTTTCTTCAGTATTTAACATTCTCAGCACTACAGTGCGTTTCAAAAGTATGTGCACACCCTCAAAATTCACGTTTGAAAGGGAACCATGAGGTTTCGTGCTATGAAATCCTTCTCAATCGATTTTTCGTAGTCGATAACCTATCAGTGGAAGCAAAGCAGATAATATCGCCTCACTTTCGGAAAAATTTTTTGGATGAAATTTTTTTCTTTGTTTCAAAAGTATGTGCACACTTGAAGAAGATCAGATTTTGGCGCCGAATTTTCCACCGATTTCAATCCGACTTTGCTGTTTTCATTTCGTCATCATGTCAATTCGCGCCATACTTCTTCCTGAAGATGAGCAAGCTCAGATCAAGGTTCTGCATGATAATGAACGTTCCAATCTAGAAATCGCACGATAACTTGGTCGTTCTCCTTAATGCATTCGAAGATTTATCTGGCACCCTGATAATTATACTCAGCACACACTCCGCTCCATCCACGATCCTTGACTGCTCAGAACAACAAAGAGTAGCCCACATATCCTGTCGAATTCTTCATTGAGAGTCCGAGCTCAGATTTTTATTCCAGCCTCGAAAATAACCACTAAGTCCCTCATCCGCTCAAATGAATACACCACTCGACAGACGCTGAGAAAGGCTACTCACTTCAAGGCCCAGCACAAGTTAGCCACATTGGAGTCTGCTCGTACAGACATGGCAACATAGGATAGGACACCGAAAGACACGGTTTTTCGAGAATTTCCTATTGCAAACATTATCTTGTCAGCAATCTTAATGAATTCTCTCCTCAGGTAATCTAGCTCAATGAAAGAGTTCGATCATTACGGCCGGCTGGATTTGCTAACTTCTCTCGGAGAGGCTTGGCCGTGAGTCGCTTCTGCTCTCGAGAAGGAATTTGAGGCCCGTTGATGGGTCTGCGGCGGTTTCGCAATCAGCGGAAATTCAGAAGTTGCCGTTCCATTATTGCGTATGAACTGTAAAGAATACCAAGCAGTGCTCCAATGTCACCTGTTGCCCTTCCTTAGCGAAGCGGAGCGAAAATTGCATTTTTAGCAACAGGACCACGTGTCTTTCGATGCTTCGCAATCTACCAAAGAATGGCCTTAACCAAATGGTGCTGAAGCGATAGATTGGCTTGTGTGTCCTCCTTACTGCAACCCTATAGGGAGCCCTTGATCAAGGCGTTAACTTTAGCAACCGGCAGTATAATACCGCGGATGAACTGAAGGCGGCGGTAGAGGCTATTTGGGCCGACAGCGACGAAACAGCTATGCCAAACGTGGTTCAGATTATGCCGGACAGGATGTTTGAGCTAATTAGAAACTCTGGAGGCCCCACTGATTTCTAATCTCAGCTATGTTTTTGTCTTTTGTTAAGTGTGCACATACTTTTGAAACAAAGAAAAAAATTTCATCCAAAATTTTTTCGAAAGTGAGCGATATTATCTGCTTTGCTTCCATTGATAGGTTATCGACTACGAGAAATCGATTGAGAAGGATTTCATAGCACGAGACCTCATGGTTGCCTTTCAAACGCGAATTTTGAGGCTGTGCACATACTTTTGAAACGCACTGTACAGGTAGCGATAGCATTGAAGAGGGCAGCACCGATGGGAGTCGCATCAATCCAAAAT
>MU874037.1:2864-13329 GCA_036418205.1 Ostertagia ostertagi | reverse complement strand
GTGCTTGCTTGGCCGAACATGACTCCGATCTAGAATGTGACCCCAGATTTGTGAGCACGTTTTATGGCGCAGCTTCAAAAAGTGGTTAACCGTGCAGTCTCAGTCATGCGCTATAAGTTGTGAGGATCCCTCGCACCCCCTCCTCCTCTCAAATCCTAAATATTCATAAAGCAATACCAATCATTACGTAGTACAATGTGCTTCCCTAGTATTGGTGTTCTCACGTTATTGGAGTGTTCATAGTTGGCGATCGTACGCGCGATTAGGCGAGTAGGCGATTAGGCATGGAAGACTACATACGTATTGATTGGTTTGCTCCGAGCGTTGTAGGCGAGTAGGCGAGTAGGCGAGTAGGCGATTAGGCGATCGCTCAATGGGCGGAGCAACAAATCAATACGTATCCTTCCCTTATCGCCCACTCGCCTCTCGCCTAATTGACCCGCTCGCCGTTCACTTGATCGCCTACTCGCACGTACGATCATCAACAATGAACCTGCCATATCAATGATATCCCTGTACCTCAACATCGGGTGTGGTTCATTTTTACTAGAACCTTCACCGAAGATGGGCGCTAATATGACGACTGAAGCTCCGCAGGCACCGCAGATTCCACAACTTCCACGTATTTATCAGATGACGTTGGACAGCGGACCACCAGAAGTAGGTTACTTGTTAAATGTGGGCGTTTATTACAGCAGAAAGAATCTCTTATAAGTGAAGTGGATGAAGCAGTGTGGCACGCTGTCACTTCTTATTTGAAGCACAATACCGTCCCACCCTTCATAATCGGGATTAAAGGTGCTACCATTTAATCATGATGGAAGATTTTTCTCGACTAGAGTGCTTTCAGACCATCAGTTGTTCAGCACAGTGTTCTTTCTTGCCCCTGCAGTAGCTCCCTTCTCCAATAGGAATTTTAGAATTGTGTTCAAGTGCATTTAGCTAATCCCTTGGAGTCAAGCCCCGGGATAGGTGTGTGTGAAAGTGCTCAGTCATGTAGGAGAGCGGGCGAAAGTGAACAATAAAGAGAAAAAACAGGAAATACGGACCTAAAGTAACGGCCGAATTGATTTCAAAGACGGAGATTCGGAGGTAGCAGAGAAAACAGAAAAGTGCAATAGTGCATGCCATGACGACGGTGCAGAGGTGCGGTTGCAGTTGCCCCCATGAAACTATCGGCCGATAACCGGAAGCATCAATTATGTCATAGCACCTTTTCGCGCATCGCTCAAGCGGGACTTAAGCCGTTTCGGACAGAGCGAGCACCCGAAGTAAGCGTGAATTATAATGTTCTGCTGTAGTCACGTACAATGCGCGACGCACTGACGCGCTCTTTCAAAGAAGAGAAAATGCGTCGAGCAAACCCGCTATATTATAGCGCCCTTCATCTAGGAGGTGAAGGATGGCGCCGATGTCAGATTGAACTCGCGTAGTATGGGGCGGCACCCGGCCATGACCTCCCTTGGACCGCGCTCAAAGCTCACGCAGCGTTCAACCTTCCTGTGCAAGCGGCGAGAGGCAAACGCTGCGAGTAACATCGTAATTTACGCTTACTAATCTACGCGTTCGGGTGCCCACTCTGTCCACACATCTTATCTCCTCAAGCGGTGTGAATGGGATATCGGCCACCTTCGCAAACAGCTCATTATCGTTCCATAAAGATCACGTCAGTAGGCTCCGGACCTTGCCTTTATGACGTGCCTGTTTCTCCCATTCTCGGAACGAGTTTGGATAATAGGATATCCATTTACAGCACCTGGATCCACTCATGAAGACTGCGATCGAGCCTGGTGGCGACTACGAGGTTTGCCACCCACTTACAGTAAACGTAGCTCATCTGAAGAACACCACTTTAGAATCTGGGCAATTTGGAAACAGCAATCCCACCGTCACCTCCGGAAGAGAAGGCCGTGGCCGCTGAGAAAAGTGCACCACAGAAAACGAAGGCGAGCCAAGTTACTGCAGCACAAAAGACGACGGCGCCCAAAGTCAGCGCGCCGCAAAAGGCAAAAGAAACCCAAGTTAGCGCGCCGCAAAAGGCCAAAAGAAACCCAAGTTAGCGCGCCGCAGAAAACGAAGGAGTCACAAGTCAGTGTAGCACAGAAACCGAAAGAATGCCAAGTCAGCGCTCCACAGAAGGCGAAAGAACCACAAGTCAGTGCACCACAAAAGGCGAAGGTGCCTCAAGTCAGCACGCCTCAGAAAACTAAGGAGCCTAAAGTCACCGCCCCAGAAAAAGCAAAAGTGCCCCAAGTTAGCACGCCTCAAAAGGCTAAAGTTACCCAAGTCAGCACACCTCAGAAGAAGAGTGCGCCTCAAGCAAAACCCGCTACTCAGAACAAAAGCACACCCAATAAATCGACTCAGCCTCAACTCAAAGCAACAACCCCACCGCCAGCACCCACTAAATCCCCCGCGGTCACCCCATCTAAAAAGACACCATCAAACGAAGATCACTCGGTGGTGAAGACGGCGTTACTGGTTCGACCGCCCAAGGATCAGGTAGGTGGCATCCTTTGTTAGAGACTATGATCTGCAACTATCATATAATGCATTTCAGAAAGCTGTAGCAAGTCCCTGGGCCAGGAATTACGATACCTTGTTACCATTGCCGCCTTCAAGCGAAGTGTTCTCCAAAGTTGTGCCCGTAACTAATAAGACGAAATAAATGACTATTAACAATGAAACGATATTACCGTTTCCAACTAGATATTCTGCTTTGTACTACGTGAGCCATATATGAAATAAAGTCTGGGTGTGTTTTCGAGTATCGCAGCCATGATTTTATTGTTGGAGAAGTCTTGCATTTATGACAAACTTCTTAAACTGAACCATTCGACAGACTCAAATGAAGTATTAGGTTGTTGCATTATGAACGTCGTTTTAAGATGTACATAAAACTGTTCGATACGGATCACTTCGGCTTCTCAGAACGAGAGATAAAAAGGTGTTATATTATTGTGCCAGGTTTCGTCATTCCTCACGCAAAGACTCGACGTTCTTCTCGGAGAACTGTGGTAGTTGTGCGCAGGCGAAGTTAGACTCTCTCGTTTGGAGTTTTCTGTAGTCTCAGGATCGTTTCTTCTTCACAACATGCCGCTTTGACTGGGATAATTAGCGCTTAGATGGAGTGTGATAGGAGCTGTCTAGCGGAGAAGTGAAAGATTCAATAAGGTCTCACGGTTTTTGTTTGTGGTGATCCTTTACATGAGATCCAAACGCAACGTAACTTTATGTAATCATTGTTTTTGTCTCTCCCTCTCTCGCCACGGCTTTACGCGGACTTTGTTTCGTTAATAAAAGCCTGCCAGTATTGCTCAAATTGTATTCAGCTCTTCGAAATGAGGTAGAACATTCACGTGTTCAGCCGAGAATTTCGGTTGGCAATCGTGAAAAATTCATGTAAAAAAACAAAATGATATGGACAACGAATAGTCGATTTTGTGCTAATAGATTTCCCTTTCGAATAAATGCTCAAATGCATTCAAAATTCAAACGCAGCAAAGTGGGTTGAAGCTATATTGCAGCTACTTGATAGCTTCGATGAAGTTAGTCTTGGGATGTCATTCTTGGGATACGCTTCTGCTGTGAGCCAAAGGAATTAGTCGTGATAACTCTCACGGGACGAATGGGAAACTTAAACCGTGAAGTACTTTTGCATACAGGAGACCTAGCAGAACAAGTTTGTGAAGTTCAGGAATATTTTTGTAATTTGTGGAAAAATTTCCTTGTAGGTCTTCATCGACTTCACTGATATGTGCTAAGCAAAACCAGATTGTTTATTGGGTACGTGATCAAAACAGAATATAAAACTTGAATGCGTAAAGGTAGAAAAACGAAAGGATGACAGCGGAGTAGTCACCAAGTCAAAAAGGAAGGGGACTCCTGGACTGGGAATGCGCTCTTCGTCGGCGCTCAACGAAAAGTAAACGACCTCAGGGTTTGCTCCGTACTCGAAACCAATCATTTTTCGCATATCTGATTTTACCGTGTCTGGTTTTCGGTCTTGATTAGGATACCTGTAAGGTCTGCTCTTGTGACCCCTTCGGAACATCTTTCCAGCTGAGTTGCCGAGTTCTTCAGCCATGCATTGGTGGTAACATCACAAGACATGCAGTCATTCTTGTACTTTCGTATGGGTATCTCGCATTAGCCACTCCTGCCTATTTGGCAAGGAACTGCATGTTTCTGATGTCGGTTCTTAGTAGGCTTTCCCGCCAACTACCCACCAACTACAATACGTTTGCAGTGACTGTTGCGTAGAACTGTCATTTGCCAGCAACTTTTTTCAACGCTTCATCCAGTGTATTCCAATCACCCTACTTTTCCACAACTGGAAATTTTCTCGCGATCACGGACTCCATGCAAAAACAACTTTGTCGCCGTATTCACAGTACTGTGTGCACCCCGAGGTAATTTTTGGGAAATTTCATTTCTTTCCCAGTTCGCAGTCAGTGGGCCATACATCTGCTCCCAAAGGACTATGAATCCTTTGATTGTCTTTGTGGTACTGCTTTCTATTACGGCTGCTTTACATTGGGAGTGGGTCTTTCTCTCATTGCTGGTGTCTCCTCGGTGTGATCTCAAGAGGAACTTTGCGAGTGGAAAGAAAGAAGACCGACACAGCCAAGGACAATTAGCCGGCAGGAAGATCAGTGATCTATACAACCGCGGGGTAGTGAAGATATGATAGCATCGTGTGTTACAGCTAATAATCAAAGGGGTTATGTTCATTTCTCATTGTCATGCAGACTGTGAAGGTGAAGTCAGAAGATTTGCTGAAGCATCCTGTACCGAAGCGTGCGTATGAAGTTTTCACCTATTTTGAAACCTTTGGTACGCAGCATGTGTTTTGTTCAGTTAACCTGAAAGCAAAGCAAACGGAAGTGCGGAAGTTATTCTCTCTTAAAGCAGCAGATAAGAAAGAGCATGATAGCAAAGAAAGAATATGGAATAAATAGTGAGTCAATCTAATTACAAGTTGTTTCCTGCTTACAACATAGCGAATCTGCCGCTGCACAGACCTTCCGTTAAAATTCTAAGACATGCGCAAAACGATATCTATGTACGGGAGAGGTGGTTAAGGATTTGAATGTTTTTCGGTACTTATGTATGCATGAAGCAGTAACTCACGTGTCTTGAACAGTCCTGGAAGTGTGCTGTCCGACGGCGGGAAATGCTATTGCATGGTTTCTGCTCCTGTTGGGGAAAAGAAACACGTCGAAACCTGTTACATATGAGGGAGCCGGCAGGCGGTAGCAAAATCAGACAATCATGGCGGGTGTGTTGAAGGGGAGGGGAGGGACATGCAAAGTACCTGAAGATTCGTTTCATTTCTGAAGGAAATAGCGACTTCGGTAACTAACAAAATGGAAAAGGCATTGAACGATCAAAAAAAACCGAGGAAAAATCAAACATGTAGTAAATAAATAATCAAATAAGTTAAGATCGTAGCTACTGTAAAAAAAGCTTAGTTTCTCATGCAATGTTTCATTAACTGCTTGGATTCCTCTGCAGATTTATCGCTTTTGAAATACATAATTTCTTTCGTTAGCGGCAAATTTCCCACCCCTTCTTCGAACAGCAAACCCGGTTTTGGAATATAAAGAAGAAATGGAGACTTCCTCAGGAAGTACAATGCCGTGGGCTGAAGTATGCATCCTTCAGGGTGCTCTGCAAAATTGAAATTGTCGTGATTCCAGCATCAGGCCCTGGTTGGAGTGATTGATGAGGACTCATAGCAACCGTACCGGAAAGTCATGTCATCAGTGCTGACAGGTCATCCTGGAGTGACGTGCAGGATCCTCTTCCGATTTGTGAGGTCCTTTTGCATAGGCTACCGAGGGAAGCACGCGACATAATAGGTGGTCTAAATCAGGACCATGAACCTTGGATAGCTAGTCAGGAAATCTCGAGTGGTATCTGATGTGAAAATAGCACGGGAACATTCCAAACGTTCTCTCTACAAGAAAAGTGCTAGAAAACATCGGGAGATTCAAGGAGGTAAACTCTTCGAGAATCGAGAGAAATGAAGCGTATAGGTGGGACAAGAGCGGTGGCGGAGTCACATCAGGACTACACCTCTGCTGTGAACAGGGTTAGTGATCAAATTATGGTTGTGAGGATAGAAACGGAATCGGAATTGGAGAAGACCGACTGCGCGAAACACGAAAAGGAAGAGTTCGATCTGAGCTTTGAGGAAGCCATCGTCCATTCTGAAAGGCTATCCTCATTCTATATCGGTGATCTGAGCGGCCACGTCGACTTTGATAGAACAGAACTGCAAAAATACAACGATTCAGGGAGGAATAGGTGCGAGAATTGCCGGGAAGAGGAAAGGCTTTTCATCCGCCTACGGCTCACCTCCAAGCAGTCTGTGCGACGTTCTTCACTATGACGGTGAAAGCAACCTGCAGTAGTGGAGGGAGACAAGCAGACCACTGCTCATAAGAAGATCGACCTTAAGATCGTATGAAGGAGATCATGAAATGCCAAAAGGGTGATGGTTCTCCAGTTCAGTTGCAAATGGCAGACATTGCCTCTGGATTTCTCCAAGAAATTTTCGGGATTCATTTCCGAAAGGTTTAGCACAAATGATAACGAGGATTCTCTGAGCTCAGCGTAAACTCTGGAACAGCCCAGTCTGAACGTACAAAAACATCATTTATAAAAAAATTAGCCAATCGGGCGATTTCAAGCTTTGCAGAGTTGCCCAATCATTCGATAATTTTGAGATATGGTAAAATGACTTTAATGAAAGAGACTTTGATAAGTAAATGAATGATCAATTTGGAGATACTAAAGTGAAGAGCAACAGGTGACAAATGTGTTGCAGTTTCATTAGGCCGCGTTCATAGTTCGCGACTCGGGAGATTAGGATAGTAGGCGACAGGATATTAGGATAGTAGTAGAGTAGGAGATTGCGCTGACAAGATTGGATACGTATCGATTGAAATCGCTGGAGAGTAGTAGATTGGGCGACTTCAAGCGAATAGATCAATACATATCTAATCTTGTCAGCGCACTATCCTAATCTACTACTATCCTAATCTCCTACTCTACTACTATCCTACTATCGTAATATCGCAATCTACTACTCTCCAGCGATTTCAATCGATACGTATCTAATCTTGTCAGCGCAATCTCCTACTCTACTACTATCCTAATCTACTACTATCTCCCGTCAATACATATGTTTTTCATTGTCGCGTACTATCCTAATCTCCGGAGTCGCGAACTATGAACGCGGCCTTAGCGATGCTCTATAATAGGTTAGCAAAGAGAGCCTTCACGATCTCCAACAGGCTGAAACTTTAGTTCCTAGTCGAAGCCAAGAAGATGACAATCGTATATAGAGATCCCATCTACCCAGAAAAGACGAACCTCCTTCGACCTTTTATGACGCACAAGTCCCTGAACCAATTTGATGAAAATGTTCAGTCTAGGGCTGAGCTCAAGAGAGATTGTTAAGAATGAGAGAGATTCGGGCAGCATTTGAGCTAGTGAATGCAGATCGAGGAGCTTTACGCTTTGTGGGATTTCTCTTTCGGCCTCATTTGTCTCCTTTGTGGAATAAGCAATTATTGGGTGTTTTTGAGAGTGATAAATTCACTCGTACAAAAAGATTGAAGCATAGTCGTAGTAGTCGTAGACTCTGTGTATCCTTTCCATTTCGTTGAGCCTTACCTCTTTCTTCGTGTAGTGGAAACGTTGATGAGGAGCGCGTTGAAGAAAAGACCAATTTTGAAGAAACTGACACTCCATGTAAACCAGCCATCGTGATAGAACCAGCTCATAAAATGAAGTGGAAGGTATGTGGAATTGCTCAGTACGAGTTACAAATAGAAAAACACTTATGCTGTAGTTTCTTAACATTTTCGAAGTACCAAGTTACGTTTAATAGGAAAAACTATGCTACAACGAGCACATCAAATAATCATATTGCAACAAAGTCACTGGCATAACAGACAAGCTTGAAGGACTAGAGATGATTGAGCTAAATATGAAAACTAAGTTGAAGCAACAATAGCATTGGAAAACAGTGCACAGAATAAACGAGAAGGTTGAAGAAAACTCTTATGTGAGCTCACTCGCGACTAGTAACTCTTACTAGTCCCCTCTCTGGCCGCCATACTTTCAAATGGATCGACAGAACGTGAGTGAAGATGAGGCGGGTTGCTTGTTGGAATAACGTCAAGCGCAGGGTATGCGACGTCGACTGACAGCAGGAATCTCGTGTGAAGTCCCCAGATCACGCAGAAGGGAATCATGGTCACCTTTTTCTTCACATGCCTGGAACCGACCTACACGGAGCTTTTGCCTTTCAGGTGTGACTCAAATGGGGACCCACTTTGCTCATATGCTGCGGATTATGGCAGAATTGCGTCCACAGCGTCAGCACCGCTGCAGGAGCCGACAATCTTCTCTCACACCATTCATCCATCAACGCGGATGAAATGGAAAGTCTACTGATTGTTGTGTCTTGAGAAGGAAAAATTCGAGAAGGCTCGGTGATGTGGAGGAGGCGTTGACCGCCACAAGCTAGAAAATCCCCAGATTTCTGATTTTAAGCGAGGGGTCCACAACTGCCTGGTAATGAACACACGTTCTGCACACAAATCTCTACTATCTTGTTGAGTGAGGTTCATTTTTTAGTAGAATAAATACGATAATACAAATTGAATAATGGTAGGCCAGAAAATGGTGGGCCATACAAGCCCACAGTCCCACAAGCACACGTGCTAACAGCCAGTATTGTGAATTGTATTGTTTTGTTAGTTTTATTTTTTTCGAATTCATTATTTAATAATGCTGATATTCGGAAAGAATGTAGCGTATTCATCTAGCAATACTTTAGGAAGCCCCTCCAAAAGTTTCTACAAAAGAAGAAATTGCATCGTATGAATCTAAAGAAGAAAGAGAAGGAGAAATTGTTTGGCAGAGAGTTCGGAAATGTGAGGATACCTTTGATATCTCAACATTAGGATCTCGAGAGTTCGCTTCTTCTCATGATCAAAGTTCAACTGACTAAGGCTTTTCGAAGCTTAAAAGTCGTAATCAGAGTTCGCTGAGACCCATCTAAAATGAAGTTAACCCACTGCCTGGGAATCAACACAAAGTAGATCACAATAAGTACGCTGGAAAAAATCAAGATCAAGGCTGCGAATCGCTTCAGTTGCCTTGGAACCTTTGAACACTGCCTCGATGATTCGCTTACCTTGTTTGCATAGAGCACAGGTTACATCAGTGCCACGATGACCCAGAAAAAATTTCACAAAAGGGGCCCATAGAGGGAATATTCTCGCTTCGCTCCGCTGTTCCTTAATTTGAAAACGCCCCTGCTCTCAGACGAGGAGTTGCCGACCTACCTAATCAAAAAAGGGTCCTTATGAGCGAGAAGTGGTAATATTAGGTTTAGTAAACAAATTTTACCTACTTACAAAATTAAATTTCAGAGCCTCTAAGAGGTTTCTTGCCTTGAATTCTTCAGAGCTAATGATTTTAGATGGCAACTGGGAAAAGCGAACAAGGGATTCAATCAACGAAAGACTTCGTAACTGCATGCAAGGTCCATTTCTTTACATTGAACAAAAAAGCCTCATTTTATATAGGTTTGAACATCCTTTCTGCTGTTGAGCTCACCTCGTACGCGCGAGCCGGGTTCCTCATTTATGTCTGACAATAACATCCTCAGCCTCGTATCGCCAAAAGTGGTCCAAACATGAGTGAGAAAGACGAAGTGTTCGTGACACGTGACATCTCGGCCACAACGCGACCGCAAATCTGCAATCTGAATTACTTGTGCTTGGGGATTCGCATAATTCATTATCAGCTTGCTGCTGGGATGTTTAACAGTACCAACTGCAGCGCTTCTTCAAAATTGAGCAGCCGCACATACGACCTAATAACAACTCAGAATCGGTGTATCTCTAACACATTGCAGCGACATGCAAATATCAAACTATTGTGCAGCACTGCCACAACTGGCCACGGCAACTGTAACACACATACCGTCATTTTTCCCCACTCGGTGCCAAAGACATATAACAAAATTAATCAAAATGACCCTAAAGCACGGACAACTAACGAGAAAGTAATAATATGTAGCGGTTGTATTCAATTTCCAGAAGTTGTCCGTGCTGTCAGCGTGCTTTTCGGCTCGCTAGCGTCATGACTGTTATAGAAGCCCTATTCATCCCTGCAAAAGAACCTTTTGGAATCATCGATGTTGTCATTGAGTCGCAGTAACGATGAAACTCACCATTGCTAAGCTCTTCATTCTCGTGTTCGCTGTCACGTCGCCAAGCAGCAAACGAATGCCTTCCACTGAAGAATTTTTTCGTAGAAACCTCAAAGTATCATGTCGCACCCAGTTCATGCATGCCCACCCCGCTTTGCGGAAGACCATTACATCCCATTTGTCTGTTTCATCCTTCCCGCTCGGTCGCCCGTCGAAAAAAAGCTA
>MU874034.1:1833-13507 GCA_036418205.1 Ostertagia ostertagi | reverse complement strand
GTTCTAAACCTCGTTGAAGATCTTCCATAGAAGAGCTTGGAATATTTAGTTTTATCCTGTTGTGTGCGTAGTAAGCAGATCCACTCGTCACTGCGCCCCCTCTGCCCCACTACGTACCCTCTATTTCGGAAAACGAGAAGAGCGTCGAGCGCAGACCACACACCACAAGTGACGACGGCCAAGAAAAAGTGGCTTTTTTTTTTTTCATAACCGTCGTCACTTGTGGTGTGTGGTCTGCACTCGACGTTCTTCCCGTTTTTTGAAATAGAATGCATGCCTACGGACCACCCCCGCCCCATGCGCCCCTCCCGTTACAATAATCTGATTTTTGAATGTAACTTTACCTATTTTTTGGATATCTACTTCTACACTTCGGAGCTCTTTTCATGTTCAAAGTAGAGGACAACAGCTTCAAAGAGTCCGTCCGTTGCTTCCAACGAAATAGCAATTGCAGATGTCCACTTCAGTGTATCGGATACGTATTGTGGGGCCTGACCACCCTTCAGGTGAAAGATCGGTTCATCGGACCTCAATCGTGACGCGCTTCCTCGCTGTCAGCTTAGCATGAAACTTCGACCAAGGCATCTGGCTTTTGCGCCTTGGACTCACTTGCGGAACACACGACGGGGAATCCTCGTCAAGTGAGATATCCCTCATCGTTTTCTCGATGTTAACACTCGCTCTTGCTTGTTTTCCCCTCTGTTCTTTTCGCTGGGAAGTGGATTTCACAGTTCAAAGCATAGCACTATGCCCTAACACGATTGCGATGCAGCCACTCCACTAAAATTGAATTCTAGCTTCATGAATCAAAAAGTTTGGTTGATCCATTCCTCGTCCATAATTTAGCAAGTTGTAATTGAAGTGATATGAGCAGCTGTGAGACAACTGTGAGACCTGTTCAGTTCATCGTACCAGTCATTTTTTACCCATCTTTCTTACTTACGATTACGAAGGCTCGTCGAAATGGATGCGCGTGCGAATTAGGGGGCACTCCGATAGTAATTCAATAAGAACCCTTCAACCCCGAATCTGGGACGTAGTTGATGCGTTCACACGAGATCTTTGTCGTAGATTCAAGCGCATTAATTAATTTGCACGAAGAATATTTGAATGACACAGCGTTAGAGAGAATGTTCAATGACATCACAGTTGGAAAGGCTAAGTTGAAGGGAGAGTCTACGACTATAAGGAGAATTAAGGTAGAGGGGTTCAGTGGTGCCAGCATGAAGAAAAAAACCATGGGGAACGGTTTAGAACCCTAGAAATGGGACCTTCTTGCCTCTTGAGACGCATTGGATGCGACTCCCATCGGTGGTGCTCTCTTCAACGCTGACGCTCTTTATGCCGATCAGCTTGAAGACCTGCTTTTCAGTTCGCTTTAAATATATAATGGTATTAAGTAGAATAGATTGATTAGTATGGTAAATATAGTCGAATTATATAGTCATTTGATGGTTGGTAATTGGTGAATAATATATGGTGGCAAATATCATGGGTCACAAAATATGGTAGTCTCCCATCAACAGGAAAAGCTGTAGGCTGCCGTATTTCACGGAAACTTTTCTTCCTTTGCAATCTGGCCACTACAGCTCTTCCATTCGTGGGTGGGGAATTTCGCTGAATCGATAGCAGAAGGACCGAAATTCGAAGCAAATCCCACGAAGTTGATCGAATCAGTTGTTTATACGCTTGAGTCGTCAAGACCCGCTGGTAATCAACAACGTGCTGCCACTCTCGGCGCTACAACGATGTGGTGCTCAAATGGACGGAGAGCCTTGCTCCATTTCATTTCCTCACATGTTCCGAAAACGTTTTTCTTTCTCTTTCACTGTAGCGCAATTCCACAATGGCAACTGGTTACCCAAAATCCCAAGGTTTTACTAATTCTGAGATGAATTTAGGCTCACAAGAAAGGTAACCGGTTAGCTCAGCCATTTAAAATTGGAGTATACCTAAACATCTACTTTGAAATGCCGAGTCTACTCTCTGAACCTGCGGAACGAATTCCTGATACAAATTATGTAGGAAGGCGCAGCGGTGGTGAGTGACTCTGACTTACATGCAAGAGGTCGTGGGATCGACTCCAATGCAACTCCATACATTTGCTGTTTTCAGAAATATGATAGATGGCCGATATGATTTTATTACATCTTATCTGTTAACTGCTGTTTTTGGCGCAGTTCGCTGCGAATGTTTCACAAGAATGCTGGGTTGTGAACAAAACTTTCGCCCCAGGCGGGACTAGAACCCGCACCTCTTGCTTTCCGGGCAAGTGCTACTGCGCTACCGGGGCACCGATTTTGATTTTTTTTGTTTACAACCCAGCATTCTTGTAAAACTTTTACCATATTTCTAGGAGGAACAAATGTATGGACTAGCATCTGGGCGACTTTTACCTACATATGAATATGGGTCACTAAGCTCGCGTTTCTCCATCATTACTTATACCAGGAGATCATTCCGCCTATAGTGAACGCAGATCTGAACTCAGCGTCACAGGGCGGGCTTATACATAGCCATATATCTCTTTTTTCAAGACCAGAACGACCAGTGAGGTTCCCTTTCAAGCACAGTCTTATCTAAGGGCTTATCCTTCAAATGCTGCAGTTTTTCTAACACATAGGTAGGAAGTTTTTTGATTGAGCTTGTGAACACAACCCAACTGACGGAATCAGGACGGGGATTTATTCCCAAGGAAAAAATTTACAAGCAATTTTCTAAAACCTCTTCGCTCTTTGTCCTAATCCTAACAAAATGGTTGCACCATGGAAAGTTCGATTAAGGGATGAACTCATAAGCAGCGATGAAAAATTGAGCTCCTCGAATTGCTTGATATGAAACTTCCCAATAAGTGTTTAAACAATTATTTGTATACTCCCAAAGCGAAAATTAATGTTTGCCGATATTGTGCTCGTTCTGTGGGTAGTCAATATTAAGTGCTAGGCTCAAAGTACGTTTGCATCCTTCTCATTCATTAATTCCAATCATTTGCATTACTTCATTACATCTTCAGTTTCTAATTTGCTTTTCCCCTTCATGCTCTGATTTCGGCAGCCTCATCCTGAAGTACTGTACCCGGAAGTCAAGACCGAAGGGCATAGATTGGTGATATCAGAACTTATTACATTGTGACAAGGTTAACCACAGGAATTTTATTAGGGGGCTGATTTATTTTAGGGGGGGGGGGAAAAAGCAAATACCGTGATTTTGCGGCCTAGGCATGAAAGGCCGAAACCAGCTTTATGAGCTTAGCGTCCCATATATTCGTATATTGTTTCCACCCGCGCATTGTGTGATGCGTTTGATGATTCGTAAGAGTGACATTTTTTCCCTCTATAATGGGCAGCGGTATATGAAAGCACTTCGCGCCAAAAGAGTCTTGCTACTCGTTAGCTGGTGATTTCGACATGCCGTGTTGGTAGCAGCAGCAACCGGAGTCAACCCTGCGTTGCGCAGTTCTCAACGGCCACGTTGCGCAGTTTCGCCCGATTAGACACGTTCTCTCGCGCGAACATTCACACTCGCATGCTCGAGCCGTCTGTGTCTCCGCCCATACAGCGTGCGTTGAGGATCTCTCGACGTGCCGTTTGCGATGGCAGCAGGGTTGATCTGGCAGCAACACTGGAGCACTCCAGTGGAGATGGATAGATGGTTCAGCTAAGCCGGATTGCGGGATGTTCTGCTCGCCCCCCGCTAAAAGGCAGAGTCGGGATTGACTTGTGCTTATACTTTGCTCGAAAATTAGGCAAGGGGTGCAATGAGGAACATTAGTGAGGAGAAAAAGCAAAAAGCACCATAGAAAAACTAAATTTCCCGGCCGTAGTACGACGGAGAGACAGCGCTGCGAGGAGAGGGAGAACGCGAGATAGTACGTCGTACGCGAGAGGACGCAGAGACCACGTATGCCGTGGTTGATAACGCTGGCAGCACGGCAGCACACAAGGCAAGGCCTTAGCGCCGTTGCCTCGCACTTTTGAGTCGCGACAGTGTCGTGCCTCCTGCCCTTGGGGACCCCTCTTCTCACTCTAGAAGGGACTGGCTCTTGGGACCTAATCCCGACTCGTGGCTTTAACCGCTGTCCGAGCGAAAGTCCACGGCCAAACAAGACGGTCCTCTCTTCGCAATTTCATGACAGATTCTCTGTTTTTCTGTCATTGGCGTACCATAAGCACCTCCACGTCATCTGTAGACCCCCTAAAACCTACCGTAATCGCTGCCTTGAACAGGAAGGCTTCGGTATTTCTTTCAAGGTATTGACTTATAGCCACTTCACCCATCTGGAATACAAGTTCATTCGAATTACTTGTTCACATCCCGAAGGGAAAAGGGATAAGGTTCTGACGTTGATCGTATTTTTTAGGATGAGCCACGCATCGCAAAAATTGTGTTTGCTTTGTTCGCTTTGTACAATGAGTCGCGAACGCCAATCTTTATGCAATCAGTATTCTTATCTTCCCACACTAGACTGGCGATAAGTGAATGACCTCGGAGGGATTAGAGTCCCAGTTGACCTGGGTGGGACATAACTCACAACTCATTTGGTGCCGGTTGTATTTTGCTTACATCTTATAAAAAAAAGTTAAGAAAGTTTTAAAAAATAAGTTAAAAAGTAAGGTCTTATTTCCTCGAGGGGAAGCGCAACTCTCTACCCACAGATGCTCTCTGCAACAACGATATATTTAGCTCAATACGCAAGTAGCGAAATCCTGTAAACTACGCTGTTAACCGGATAGGAAGTGTCGTCAGTAGACGGTCATCGTGTTTTTCTTCGAGGGTCGCAGTTACGTACGCTAATCTAATCCGTAGAAGCGATTAATCACCATATACGTTACAAATACTTATAAGGGATAGCTGTCCGTGGAGCAGCCACTTGAAATCGTTTTTTTCTAAGGCGATAGTATGGGTTCCTGGCGAAAATCGTAGTGCTGCTCACAGCTGACGAAATCCGGTGGGGCCAATCTATGAAGGCAGAAAAGTAATTGGGACGGTAAGGTTACCATCTGCAATGAATCTAGGTAGCTTACCGTCCCAATTACTTCCTTGAGGAGAGCGCAGCTTCTCGCAAAGGTAGAAGTTGCGCCGTTTTTATGATTCTAGAGCGGGTTTCAAGGGCACTGTCTTGGTACAAAAGTTGTAGCCACTCGTCCAATCGCCTGAACAAATGAGGCAATTTTTAGCATTTTAGGTGCTTTTCCTCACTAACGGGTCTTATCACATCTGAGTCCTTACTTTCGGCAACGGTTACGACAGCTAGGTTATCGTAATGTATGACCAAAATTCTGTGCACTGGAGGTCAATCATCCAGTCTGTTACCATTGAGCGAATCCAGATCAAGCAAATATATTCAGCAAATATTACTGCTCACAATTGGGGTCTCTTGTCCGGAAGTGAACATGCCCTTGCAACTGCTCGTGATTATGATGAGAAAAGGAAATACTCATGCTATGCCGAAGAATTCGGATGTAATATACCATTTCCACTTCAAAAGGACACTATTCAATAACACAGGACATTTTCCATTTCGACCCGGCTTTTTTTTCAATGACACCGTGGACATTTTTCATTTCGACCCGGCTTTTTTCACTGGTTTAGGACACTTTTATTCAACCTGGCTTTTTTTTCAACTTTTTCGAAGCATCGTGAGGATTTTCCAAGTCAAACTGGACATGTCTTGTGTCCAGTTTAACTTGGAAAACAAAACGTGGAAGTACATTTCTCGATAATATTTATTAAGAATTAGCGGATGTGCTGGTATCTTCAAATCCGGAAACAAAACTTGAAAATCCATGTAATGAAAGGCCAATAGTTTTGTATGAGTTGTGTTAGCAGGCCTTTTTATCCAGCAAATCTTCCTCAAGGAGATCATCTTCCCGACTCTTTCACTACCTTTGCTATACGACTTCTTGGTACTTTCCGCCATGTTTTCTGTCTCCAATCACTGGCAAACGAAAACGCCAAACGTGGTCAGGAGGTAGGCGTGCGAAGTCAATGGACACAGACCAGCTCTCTCGGTGAGAGAAAGCGGAAAAGAGCAGAAACTCGATTGACTGGAGTAAGCGGTCCTTTTAAAATATGATTTTCTTGTATCGCTTCCGCTCCGTGTCTGTGACAAGAAGGAGAGAAAGAAAGAAGAAGAAAGAAAGTGTAGAAAGTGTAAGGCGTAAAGTATAGATGACGAAGCAGAATTGTGTGAGCTACGTCATCATTGTGATGGTAAATTTAACTACCTTGGCAACTAGACAACCCTTTGACAACTAAACGGGTTGGTTTGTGTTCTTTGTGTTTGAACTGTTGGAAAACTCGCATAAGTTCTACTCGAAAATATACTATTTTGTTGGCTGAGAGAAATATTCTGTTTCTCGAGAACTATATTCTGATGATTGAGAAGGATTTACGTTCGGGAATGAAGGAGGCCATGCTTTATCTGTGGGGTGTCCAGCTTGATATGAAAAGGATCCATTTTGAATTGAACAATGTCCACGGTGATTTGAAAAAAATCCGAGTCGAATTGAAAATTGTCCTGAGCTATTTGAAAAATCTCCGGGTCGAATTGAAAAATGTCCACGATTTTTTGAAAAACAGCAACTTTGATTTGAACGATGTCCATTTTCAAGTGGAAATGGTATAAACAGCTCAGTTGGAATGTATTAGAAGTGAGGGGAGCTGTGCTGTTATAGTTGTTGAGGCTTTTGAAACGGAAGAAAACCTATCAGAAGCTTTTATATCTGCTTGAGCTTTCAACCATTCAACAGAACGAAACAATTCGAAAAGTCATTAAACTGAAAAAAGCAAAAGCTTTCGAACAAGTAACGCAAGAATAGGACGCTCGTTGCACGATGAAGCTGAGTTGCAGTTTCTATTTCTATTTCTTCTTTTTTGTTTTCTCATCTGCTGCTTCTTCTGAAGGTCTCAGCAGATCATACTAGTGCTGACATTCGTTATTTTGTTAGCTGCGTAAGCTTTATCAGAAAATACCTCTTTGGACACTTTTTCCTTCGCCAGTAGTTGATGTCCCTGTAGTTTCCAAAATTGCACGGATGCAACGGCAGAATATTACGTGCTGTTCAAGTGCCCTCACGGAAGCTATGTTTAGCGGCTTCCGTTGAGGGTGCCGCCGGCGTGATGACACTCGTTCTCCGCGTGTGGGCAGAAATGCACTTCCGGGAGTTGGAAAAATTGGAATGCTCAATTAAGCTTGCTCGAACACCTCCGAACTTACTTATCCTCAGAAAGAAAGAGTAATAAATGATTGCCTAAGCAAAGCTCTCCCATCTTTCACCACTTCTCTCGTTTCTCTTACTAACACGTGTGTCACAGAGTGTTCCAGCGATCTCGAACAGGGCACTAAGCTCACCTTTATCTCTACCTACGCCATGCATCCCCCTCCTTTGCCAGTCTCCACTCGCTTTTTCCGGTTACCGAGTCTCCTTTACTCCTTGCGATCGCTTGGTTCGCTTTTAGTGTTAGCCGTCGCCACTTCAGTCGGTTCAGGACATCTTCTGCCATAGCCGTGACTTCACTTAGGTGCTGATTAACTTTCTCCACCTCTTTTCTAGGGCTATTTAAGTGTTTCCGTACCTTCATTGGGGAGGGGCAGTCTACATGACCGCTCTAACAACCTCGTTTCTGACCCTGTCCAGTCGCGTCCAGCCCAGGCCCATCTCAGCATCCTCATTTCGGCGAGTGAAGCTGCCTTTCGTGATTCTTGTTCAGGGGCCAGCACTCGCTGCCGTAGAGCATCGCAGGCCTTACCACTGTTCGGTACACCTTCCCTTTGAGCGTCTGCAGCAGACTTCGATCACAGGGGACTCCTGTGGATGATCCTTGCCTTCCTTACTGTCTAGTTCACGCAACCATCGGCGGTTAGATTGCTCCCAAGGTATCAGAAGGCACTCCTTCGATAGTTTCTTCATAACCGTCCACAAACGTCTGTGTGCCCTCTCAAGTACTCGGTTTTCTTCACATTCAGCCTAGGTTCTCTTCTGGCAACTCTTCCTGGCATTTCTGCACCTTGCCCCGAAGCTCTTCGTCTCTATACGCTATCAAAGTAATATCATCGGCGTTCAAGGTGGTCCTTAGGAAGCCCCTCTCCCAATCCCTTAAAGGGACGGAAAAATCATGATTCTATTTCAGCCATAAATCACTGGCTTGAGACTCATTATCCACGATAAGAATGAAAAGAACAGAAATATTGCTTTTGTTTTGAAAAAAATTCGAAAAATCGAAAGGGCTGCTACGCGTTCAAAGTGCCCACGGACGTCTTTCACAAATGCTGGCGACGGGGATGCTTCCACTTGGTTCTTGGAGCCTTCACTAGAAACTCTTTCTGGCCTTCTGCTTCGTTGCATTCACATCTTACACTTCTACTCCATCCTATTCCATCGATCGATTTGTCTCCACTCTCCGAAATCGCGCGCTTTAACCCGATTCTCTCATTGCGTCGCCTGGTACGTAGCCGGCCAAGGCCAAGCATTCTTCCATGGCCTCGCGCTGGCATCGCCCAGTTATACGATTCGACTGTCCATAGAGTGTAATATTTGTACGTTTGCTTCTCTTCGGACACCTAATCTTCATGGGTGAAACTCTGTGCGCTGTTTCCAGTGGTCATAACTGACACATTCATGGCAAGAAGGAAGCATATGAAATTTCCGTCGAAGGATTTCTCGATTCTAATGTTTAGGGTTAAGTGGGAGAGACGGACACGGCCCCGCCCATCATGATTTTACTTTGGCTCTCCGCGGTTTTTTGTATGTGTCGAATTTTATAACAGAGGCACACGCAGAGGCCTGCACGGAGCGCTTTCTGCAGTAGGGATAGTGGAAAATCGGGAGAAAAAGGAAATGCTGAATGAGGAATTGGACGCTTTTAGCGAGTCCTTGCCACTTGTGTTTGATAACATAGCGTCACGAACTGTCCCACAACCCTGAACCGCAATAAACGTCCCACCTGGACTTCAATTGAGCACTTAAAAACAGCAAAGCTAACATTATTGAGGTGATTTCAAGAGGAACTTTTATGACCGTATGTATCAACGCTGCTACGATACTGAGGAGGCCTTTTTTCTCACCGTTTCCAGAGCACTTCCACACTACTCGATTGTGGCGGTTGATGTCTATGGCGAGTGTGAATATCAAGAAATTTAACGCCTGCGGCTTTTTCTTTTTCATTGAAGGGTTTCGTTATGGAAATCCTGCGGAGCAGCATTCAGGAAACTCAGCGGCATTGCATTTAAAGGACGAATTCACGATGAAAAAGCAACCCATTTCAAATTAACCTAGGGATGGTGAGTGGTACACGAAAGAAGGAAGAACCATGAGAAACGGCCCAGAACCCGAGAAATGGTACCCCTTCCTTGCCCGTTGATTCGAGCATTGATGCGACTCTCATCGCTGTGCCCTCTTCAACACTACGCTCTCTCTCAGCTATCTAATCACTCGCCACGTATTGAACTACGGCGAGTGATCAGATGATCGGTGGGCGGAGATCGCCGGACCCGCCAGCTTTGAGGCATGATAGGTCGCCGAGGTCAAATTTTTCCATGCGAATTGCGCGTCAGTTCGCACCCTCAGGAGGTCCGTGGGTCCCTCAACTAGGTCAGTTTCCCTTTCTTCGACCTTCATTCTAATCGTGAATTCCTCCTTAAGCGACTTTTAAATATGCAGCGACGGCTGCACATGCAGCACTTCCTCCTTATTCCATTGAGCCTAATGGAGTAAGGATAGTTGAGAACGACTTCTTTGATGGCAGGTGACACAGGGATCTTCACATCATCCACAATGGTTCCTTTTTTTCTGAACTTCCTAAGAATACCAGCGCTGCACAAAGTAGAGCTTCCTTTTCGTTAATGCCCTTTGCGCAAATGCCACTGCGCGCTGAGCCCTTTAGTTTCCGAGCTCTTACGGAATTGTCATTCGTTTTTCTCACGCAGGAGTAGTCTGGAAATAGTACCGCTAATGATCAAGGAAGGACACAGGGAACAGAGGGAGGGAAAGCCATGATGCAAGGTAAAAATTTGTTCGGGAAAAGTCCAACGTATTAAGTGATCGAGGTTTTCTACTTTCCTGCCCTTTCATTCGCTAGGCGAAAGTGCGCGAAGCTTGACAAACGAGGGAGGGACTTTCCCTAGGAAAACAGCTACGATTTTAAGAAGGCCTGAGGCGAAAGAAAGGATCGACCATTGATGGTGCTCAGAAGTCAACCTTTACCATCCGATCATCTCATTGAATGGCACGGTCAAGCGGAATCGCCGATAATACGCTGTCAAAAGTGAGACACGAGACGCTAAGAGAACTGTCAGTGGTAACAAAGCAGGAGGAATCATAGAGAGCAATAAAATTAAGAATCCCTTTTCCTTGCCTTGTCCAACGTGGTACGATGAGAGGCTCAGCGCTATGGGGATAGGGACGTGAGCTAGAGAGCATTCGTTTGAGAGGGTACCGAGAGTGAACGAGAAGAATGGCTGCGGTCGCAGCGACTTGAAGCAACACCCTCAGCAGAAGTCGTGTCAAAGAATCTGTTCAGTGGATGGATAGAGTAGCCCACGAGTAGCACAGATGTGCCGTTGTCGCGGCTCGAAAGTGCGCGACAATGGCGCTAGGGTCTTACAAAGTCAGCATTTGGCGACTAATCTTAGCATTTGGACGAGTTACGTCGCGTACGTCTCACGACTCACAATACTACGGCGTAGGGGATAACTGAAGTACGCGCGGATTAGGTGAGCCGTAGAGCAGACAAGCTCGTACAACTCGTCTCACCCCGCCTCCTTCATTTTTCAGAAGAATTTTGGTTTTGGGGTTCATCGACGGTCTCCTTTGCTTCATTTTTCATTTTTTGTTATTCAGCATTCACAGTTTCATTACCCGCTGTGACCGCACAAGTTCGATCTGAGTGTTGATTGAAGGGAGTCATTTCAGTAAAGAGGGAGCGCATCGGGGAATGCATATGCACCACACGAATCATACTTGGCTGCCAAGGAAGCGAGGTGTGGCGCTTTCACGACGAAAGGTGCGCTGGTTGCTGAGCAGGACTTCGAAAGCACTCCGCCCCCAAAAGCGATCCGCCCACTAGTTTAGTTGGTGATTTGGACGAGCTGCGTTGCCAGCAGCGGCACAACTGGAGCAACTCGACTGGAGCATGGATTGGCATGGTGCCACCAAACGCGTTGCGGTAAACTCGTTCATACGTCCGCTTCTAGCCGCTGCCCATTCTTGAGCGGAAGTCAACGGTCAGACAAGGGGCCCCTTCTTGTTAACGAGTTTCCCTGGTTTTTAGCACTGGCGTACTATTGAGCACCCACTTCCCCTACATCCCATGAACCCCTCCAGAACCTGTAGTAATCGCAGCCTTCAAAGCATGCCCTTAGCTCCCCTGTCGTGCACTTTTAGTTCGCAGCTATGCCACAACTCCTGTGCTTGATTGATCCTTGTACCTCACTCACATAGAAAATGGCTTTAGTGATCTGATCACGCTCATGCCTTTGAGTAATCGCTGGACTAGTGCCAAAAGTGGTGGATTAGAGCATCCTCCATGTCCATCCATAAATAGTGATAATTTCTTAGCCGACGGATATCTACTTAGATTGCCAGTTGCATTTACATTTCCAATGCCGGAAGCAAATACTGAATCATGCCATTAACTGGAAACTCTCGCAGAGGTCTTGTGATTAGAACTTCTT
>MU874033.1:0-11829 GCA_036418205.1 Ostertagia ostertagi | reverse complement strand
AATGCCGCGGCATTTCGTTGATTCATCACATCTAGCAAAAAAACCATTCAGAGAGCTTCAAAGAGATGCTTTGTGAGCAAAATGCCGATGGATGAACAAAAATGTTTCAGTAGGTTACGAATGACCTATTCTTTGTCGCCGTCGGCTAATTTTACCGCTGATCAAAGAAAAAGCTTCCTAAGATCTCCGACCTGTTCTATGACGAAAACAAAGAGATCAGTTTTTGCGCTGGAGGATTTGTTCTTTGAAGTAGAGCAACCTCGTTCTAATAATGTGATTTGAGACACGAGTTCGGCCACAAAATGTCCTTGCCCGGTGACCCGCTGGTACTCAGCTAGCGATATGACAGCTGATGTTGCTCGGAACCTGCTATGTACTCGCTTTTGAATACTTGGGCTAGCGGGCCCATTCACGCAATTAGTGGATACATTAGAGGGTTTCACATTGATTCGTCGTTATCCAAAAGGGATTTCGTTTCTGCTTTGCACTTTTAAGACACTCTTGTTAAGTTTATCGATTACGCGCCAGGCGTTTCTTGACTACATAGTGCGTTTGTACACTTAATTTTGATCGCTATTAGTAGAGTATGTCCTTGGTACTTAGTGGATTAAATACTTGCTGTCTGAAATGCATGTGAAAATAATAGAATTCAATAAATGTGTAACAAAAAGTATCCATTGAGAAGCTCGTGGGTGGGGCTTGCACGCAGACCGAGCTAGAACACTACTGCTCTACAAATGTAATGGGCTCATACCTCTGTGAGACCACGACGAGCTTAGCAGACCACGAATCTCGGAGAATCTTTCGAAGTATCGTAAGTGGTGTTGGTTAGTTTGGGAGTATTTAATGATTACGAATTAGGGACTATGAATACTCACACAAGAAATTGTCAAGGACAGTAAGAGAACTATTTTTTCAGTAGAAACTGTGGACGGTGCGAAGCAAGTGTTTAGAAACATTTCTATAAATACATCCATATCTTGAATTTTGAGTTGCATCGACATCCCGCCGGGAACATGAGAAGACGGTATGGGTGATTGCGCTACCATATGTTTCGCTACAATTCAAGCCCAGGGTCAGATCACCGCGCCGGGTATATTTTTTCGCCAGTGAAGAGAATTTTTCTATTTTCTCTTTCTTTTCCTGAGAGCTAATCAGTATCCTGGATCATCGACATGAAGAAATTCTACAGTATCGGTCCTCCCTAGAAGCATAGCTCAAGAAGGATCCCTCTGAATTCTGGGCGAGCATTGCGATTCTGCCCCTGACTTTAGAGCCGTTGAGGGCACTGTCATGACATCCCTCCTGTCTAATGCTGTTACGAAAAGCTGAACAAAGTCAAGCATTCAATGTCATATCATATGTACTAGAGGAAAGAGTCCGTTCCTTTCACCTCTGCCTTCAGCGACTTTTGCCATGCTTTTCATGGCCACCTCGGGGCACCAGTTTACTAAAGTGTACTGATTCAGAGAAGTCAACTTTAGGAGTTCCACTGAAAATGAGGTTTTAGAATTTGATTAACTTTCAAGCAGAAGAAGTAGTGAATATTCGCCATTTTTATTGAGCATTTTACAGCTACTCTGTTGCCCCTTACATGTATGGCCTTATGATGATGGCGCAGACCATCAGGTACGTTCTCTTCGTGTGTTGCCCTCATTATCAAGCACTAGCTCAAAGACCTTCAGTGTGTTCATGACTGTGGGAGTGTCGGTGCATCGCTACATCGGCGTGTGTCATCCGTACAAGTCAGTCGAGTGGCTTCCGAAGAAGCGTGTCACCACATTCATCATCAGCCTCGTCGTATTCAGTATTCTATTCAATACTACACGCTTTTTTGAGGTAAGAAAGCAGTTATCACTCGCTATCGATCCGCTAACGCTTCACAGGCCGATGTGTAAAAGAAAAAACTTTCAGTGGAGTTGTAGAGTTTTTATCGACTTTCCACACCTTCCCTCCCCTTCCCCCGACATACATTGATCTGGAATTGTCTGGCTTTTTTATGTCATGTTGAAAATGTCTAGATGGGGGGGGGGGGATTTTCAAGACGAACTGCAAATTGGCGAGCATTGGTTAATCTTCGTAAGACTAACGTACCAAAGTTCGGCTCTGACTACGAGCTGAAAATGAGTGATTACTAGGCAATAGCGCTGTTGGGTCTCCTGATTTTTGACATAGCGGTTTACGCATTTTTTGGTATGTATCTTACCATGTAGCGGACAAAGAATTTTCTTTTCGGCTACTTGACAGGAGTTAAACCCCTCAAGGTGGAAAGCACCGATTTGCCCATCCGCTGGTCCATCAAGATAGTGTCCGTTATATGCAAGGTTCAGGCTCAGCCTCAGTGTAGTGGTCGCTCTCCTGGATAGAGGGGTGCGGTTCACCACTGCAGGATTGCACCATATTCGCAAAGCGAAATGCAAAGACGCTAGGTGTTAAGAATTTGGATTAAATCCCACGAAGTATCAGTATTCATCCCGTTCGACATCCTAACTGGTGGCATAGTTGATCTGCTATGCTCTCTCTAATCTGAGGTGAGCTCTCTTACCTTTTTCACCACTCTTATTATCTCTCATCCTCGTACCGCCTAAGCTTACCATTAGACTACCTGCAGAGGTGGAGCAAGAATGTCGTTTTTTCCTCTTTTTTCTCCACTCGCAGTCCAGCTCCCATCCCTACTTTCATAGTTTGAGATCACCGCATCGATTCTTCCCCTTAAGGTTATGTATTCAAATTACTTCGATTTAATAGAACTTAAACGCGTGGCCAAGTCAAGAGTGATCGATCAATGCCTTGTTCTTCACCCTTTTTCTCCAAACTAGTGCTTATGAAAAGTTGTTAGCTTGTGTCTTGGTCTCATAGGTAGTCCATTCTAGGTCCAAGTGGCGAATGTGTGCTGGCGTCTCAACATCAATTACTACATGCCTTCTTTACAACCAACTGCACTGCGACTTTCAGACTTGTACAGGTTACGTGCTTTTATGACACTTAAGGTGTATTGCCCTGAAATAACATCGATGTCACTATTCAAAAAAAAACAACAAAACAATGAAATAAACGCTTAACATAGTAGCTTTTTGTCTGGCTGAGGTCATCTTTCAGTGCACTTTTCTAATACAATTTTCTGATGGTTGCTTCACATTTTTTACTGCTCATCACTCAATCAGTAATTTCAGGAATATCTTCTTCGGATGGGCGTACACAATAGTGATGTATGTGGTGCCGTTCAGCCTGCTTATTGTCCTGAATTCGCTGGTCCTTTCAGCGGTAAGACGCAGTCGTCGAATGCATATGGTCAGTCAGGTGAGGCCGATACTCTTTCTTTCCGTGTTCGACCATGCAGCTGCATACTCCGTCAGGCTTTGTCTGCATCAGTGCCAAATCCATTCGCTATATTAATATTGAGTCCAGTTCTACAGCGTGTGTTAGTTTCTTTGCCCTTATCAAAGCACCAGTCCCTGCAGGGTCCATGCTCTCAGCCTTCAATACTATGGTGGGGAAATAATGCGTTAGCCTTTGTCCGGAACATAAGAATGGTCGCTGAACAAAAGAACTCACTCGTGAAGCCGTTAGAAGGGATTTGAACGTGCTCCAACGCCTTAACAGCTGATTTTTTGGCTCCGCTCTTTTGCTAGCCGTTTGGCTGCAATCGTTTCCTGACTACAGGGACTATTTGACCTCTGTTCCTTACACCGTTCAATTTGATGTTCCCGCCTGCGCTCGAATTCTGAGTGCTTCCTGACAAAACCTGCGCCGTTTTGTCTCAGAAACTGTAATTTTGAAGCTATATGTTTCTTTCTGGGCGGAAGTGGTGTAGTGGCAAGTGGCACGCTTACCACGCGAGCGGTCCGGGGATCAAATCCTGGGTCGTGAGTCGCCCGGGCCAACCAAGCCTTCCATCCCTCCGGGGTCGGTTAATTGGTACCAGACTTGTCTGGGAGGATAAAAACACTGACTTGTACATCGGCTGGCCCCGCAAGTCATTGTATAGGCCACATCGCATTCAAACGCCACTACGAATGTACAAATGGAAGTAGAATGCGTGCCGCATCCCAAAAAGGGATTGATCAACGGCAAATGCTTTATCTTATGCTTTTTATGCTTCTTTTTAACAATGGGAATCAGTTGGAGGTCTCAAGGAACAACGGTTCTTGACAAGCAAGTAAACACAACTCGTCCGGCGCGCCCTTTCTTATTTCAAGGGGGGACAGAGGGAGTCCTTGTTTAAGGACTTCATTTAGGCGGTTTTCTTCGTTTCTTTTTTCACTTTCAGCGAACTCGGCATCAACAACTACATTATCGACCACTTCTACCCCGCGAATTAGATCTAGAACTGTTGCTTCAAGCAATTCGCAAATTCATAGCCGCGAAGCGATCTGATCTTCAGTAAAAGAGGTCGTGATAGGATTATGCCTCTCACAGCTTGCCTTAGGCGGAGGCAGTGTAGGCAAATGGAGCCGCTTACCACGTCCATGGTTTGAGAATCGAAGTCCGGATGGTATGAAGTCACTGCAAGCCAAGCCTTTCGGATCAGATCGCTTAATTGTACCAAAGTTATCGGACAGGATGAAATATTTACGCTTGTCTCTGCCACTTCTTTACTGTGTCAATTAATCGCATTCAAACGTCACTACGATTTTAGATGGAACTAGGATACGTGGCGAACACCAAAATGCGACTGACGAACGCATGATGTTTAATCATTTGTTCACTTTCTCTGCTCTAATGAAGTCAGTAATCATTTTTTGGATTAGCCCAAGTGCAACTACTTGCCCGGAGAGGGGGGGGGCATTGATACCAGAATAGTCCCCATTAATCTCTCGCGATTTCTTTACAAAAAGCCAAAGTGAACATCCAGTGGTGTTCAGGTGTCGTATTTCACAGGACAGGCTTCTCTTCCTTGAGGGCAACTGTTAACGTCTATGAGGCTATCGCAAGATCAGAAATTACATTTATGCCTCAAACATGTGCAAAGAGAAAATAGCATCCAATCGCCCAAATCTGCTGCTCGTCACACGCCAACAGCTTTTTCCATCTGTCTGAGATCAGATATTAATAGTCCGGGAAAGCGGCTTTGGTGACATTTATAGACTTTACGTTTTCAAAACGAATTTGGAAATTGTTCTATTCTAGATTGTCCTAGGAGCTCCGATTTGAAACGAAAGCTCATGCTTATAAGCGCATCGTCCCAGGCAGTTGAGCTTCACTTATTCTCCTTGCTTTAATTCGGCCGCAATCGATGATTCCGGCAAAGTGAACACATCGCGCCCTCTTGATTGAAGTGAAAATATATTTTGTTACCGAAGTCACGTAGCTCGTCGCTTCGTCGAGGGGCTCCGCCGTAGAGGTCGCACCCGAGGCGTTCGAAGGGACTAATGCGAGAGATGCACCAATGCGAGGGGATTCGTTAGCGACAGAAGCACTCGTCAATGACCGTATTGTACAGCACCCATTGAACATAAAATATTTTCATAGCAGCGAGTGCGATAATTTGATTTCGATCACATATGAAAGTAAACGCGTGAAGAACTCGAGGATTCGGTTCCTTATTTTACACGCTGATTGACGATGGCGCAACGCCGCACCTCACTTTCTTTGCCGCCTGTCTAGCGCTTCCGCGCGTGCATGCAATTCCCTTTTGCAGACCCACTGCTTTTGATATGGCATTGCGGTAGCTCTACTGAACTGTAATTTGAGGGCTCCACGCTCCAAATGCTTATGGTTAGCTTTACCGTTTTCTCCTTCCTCTCCAATATGTTGACAATGAGCCCAGTGGACTGGGGACTGTCAGCAAGAATGTTTTCCTGGCAGTTGTTTAAGAGTAGGAGCAGGAGGAGTAATAGCCATGAAAGCAGCTTTGATTGCCTTAAGATTAACGATTAGGTCTACATTACTTTGTAACAATTGATTGGACAGGTGTTATGAGTGTTAGCAGTTTCTTGTGGTGTGCCAAAGTTTAATTCGTTTCCTATCTGACAGATGTTCGCCAATTGGCTCACGTGTATACGTCAATCGTTGAGCTAGCATGTTCACAAAGTGAAAGCTTCTGACAGGGAGAGTTTAAGGTTCGCCAACTGCAGTTGTCTCGGCTCAATGGTAGATCAAAATGTCCATTCGGTTATGCAATGTTGGTGAAAACTACTCTCTCACAAGGGGGGGGGGGTCTTTCAGGGCAAGCTGCGCTTTTTCAAAACGGATTCCTGCATAGTGCAGAGGCCCATGTAGAGAGCACAAGACCATGGTTCATTTTCGCTTAAAGGCAAAGGTCGGGTTTGGTTGACCAAACCAACCCTTTCGTTCAGCTCGTACCTTGTTATCTGCACCCCGTAGAGATGGTCCCACACTCAAAACCCGAAACGGCGCAGTAGGGCTCCAGGGCATGTACTACGCACTATCGCCGCCTGACCCTCCACCCGGATGTGGTGCGTGGCTGGCATAACGTGTGAAATCAGCTAGGTTGATTGCCGTATCAACCGATAGAACGACTGATATCTTCAGAAAACTTGTTTGTACGTGCCTCTTCCCCAAGCCAGCCTCCTTCACTGCTAGTGGGAAAGAGGGTTTTGTTAACGGCCTTGTCGACGGTTTTTCTCAGTTTTTTCTCCACTGTCGTTCTACTTCGCATCTCTATACTCAGTTTCAATCGTCATACCCCCTTATTGAGCCCGACTTTTGCCTTTAACGGCCTCATCAGAACCAAAAAAGGAAGTCCAAGGTACTATAAGGTTTGATCCTCCCAATCCGTAGGCGAAAACCCAAATGCGACTAAATTTTGCATTTGGGTTTTCGCCTACGGATTGGTGCCGATATGGTAATCACAAATGTCAAAATAAAGATGTGATATTCCCATTGGTTTAGTGAAGCCAAAGGTGGCCGACAACCTAGAATGCAAAATTTAGTCGTCACGGGAGCTCGAACTATCGGAGTAACATTTAGAACTTTTTCGTACTATTGAAACCGTTCAGTGAATGTGAGACATGATTTTGTGGTCCTTATATGCGTTCCTACAATATGCAGGGAATCACTTCGGAAAGTTTAATGCTTGAAATTCCATGCCACTGAGGATTCTCCTATGTAGTTGGTGTGATTAACTTGGGGGAAAAAGAAGATCGAGGGGCTATGTTTAACACATTGACGACCGCGCGCGTTTTGGCTTTTTTGGCCGTGTGGGACCGGGCCGATTTTGCGAGTGCGACCGCCGCACCTCGGATCCGTGAATTTTTATTGATAACTTTTTAAAGCACCAGTGGTACAAAAACATCTCAGTAACAGTCAATGCGTAGAAGGTAATAGAGTATATAGTGACGAAGTTCCGATTAAAGAACATGTAATGGTAATGAAAAAGGAAACTTTAGTCATTTTATCTGTAGTGGATGCCAAAAGCTCTTTTGATGTGGTTATACCAAGTGAAACATGTATTTTTCTGTCTCTTTAGATTTGCATTTACTTTCACTACCCTTTTTTATTGACGTGTTCATGAGAATAGCATGAAAACTATTAATGAACCAAGCCGCCGGTTTCGGTGAGCTTGGAAAACTTCTTCTAAACTGGAGCATATTTGAACAAACAATGACCTATGTCGTTCACAATAATGTTATGTTCTAATCCATAGAAGAGAGACAAACAATTCGGGAAAAAGCTGCGCATGCCCTAGAAAAAGGGATGATAAGGGTGAGACGCGGTAACGCGTCTCAATGTCCAACGAGGTGCGCAAAGTGAGACGCGTTACCGCGTCTCAATGTCGTCAATGTGTTAAACGTCAGGCCGTGTAAATATCCATGTACAGTAAAAAACGCACGAACGGGTTCGCTCCCGGCTAATCAACTTTATCGAATACATTTGAGGGCGAATTCAGCACACACAACTGCGAGGGTTTTTTACGATGATATCTTAGTGCGCTTACATCCTAGCTTTGGGTCAATTGCTAATTCAACGCAATACATTTTTTCTAGAGCACTTAAATTTATTTTATTTATTATTATTATTTATTTATTATATAATTATTATTATTTTGAAATTCGGTCGTAGACACCCCGGAAGCGAAGAAGCAGCCTCTGCACAGCTTTGAAATGGTACTGATAACTATAGGTAAATGATCATCACAAATGGCTGCTGTGATATATCGACGCTTACCTCTATTTTCCTCAGAATCACTGAAAAAAATGCTTATGGTATTGTGTGGGACAACTCCGGTGTACGAGACATTTGACAAGGCAGAAAAGCCCATTCTCAAATATCAATTGAGCATTTTAAGCTCATAAAATATCGTCAAAACGCAGAGCTGCAATTTAGCACTTTCTGCATGAGTTAGTGCTTTACATTGTGAACATGTTGAATGCTTTTCGGAACCAGATGTTTGTCGCCAACGTCAAAGTATCATAAATAATAGTTTTCTCGACAAGAATGAGACGAGAATGTGTTCAGGCGTCTTCTTAAATGAAATTATTGCTTATTTTTAGTGCGGAGCCGAGAATGACGAGTTCTCAAAGAAAGCTGAGCGAAAAGAGCGCCAAACATCAATTATGCTCATCGCCATCGTACTGCTCTTCATCTCCTGTAATACCTTGGCTTTCGTCTGTAATATTATGGAGAATTTAGACGAGGTGAGCTGCAGCATTTTCAAAAAGGCCTTTTCGAGGACTAATTGCCGGTTTTTACATGAAGGAAGAAAGCTCTTATTATGTGTTGTACATGGAAAGAGCATAAGAATAACCATATCTGATATCGTGTCATGAATCATGAGTCAATATATATGTAATATTTACACAGGCACTATCAAACATAAAAACTGATGCCTGCGGTCCCTTACTGAAGGCCACACAATTGACTTAGGTGAATATAGGTATGATTAAGTCTTGCTAACTAACCAAATGATCGCAGCGAATGGCAAACGACCCTGGGGTCCTATTAGTGACATGTGACGTATGACAGCGTGGTGATTTCTGTGAATTTAATTAGAGCGGGATGCATGCATGCTTGAGAAATTCCTCTTAGCTATGCAACACAACCAAAATCGAAGGGACCCTATGCATGAAATTTTGGGAAGTTTTCCCTTGTATGGAGTAGGGTGTGAGTGATCAACAAAGCAGTTCAATCCCCTTTTGTGAAATTCGAACTCCATTGATCGCAGGCAGGATTCTACATATGGTTAAAAGGCAAGCCCGGGCTAGAAAAGAGTGAAAGTTGAGATATGCATTTAGTGCGTCAGAGCAGGCACGACTACACTAGGCACGAACCTGACGGGTCCCCTCGCGGCGTGGTTATTTACTAGTGAACCCAATCGCGAGGCTTGCCTCTATCCAGTCGACTCTATGGGTCTTCATAGCCTAGAATTCAGCGTTCCTCGTCATAGCTTGCACCTGGAGCTGAAATTCAAATCACAGTGCCAAATCCGGTTATTGTGGAGCCGTTGAAAGGTGTGGCCTTCAACAAACAGAAGCCTCTATTCGAGCTCTCTTGTATGCTTCTGATCATAAGACTTACCGTGCATTCTCTGATCCAGCATCCAGGATGGAATCTGAAAGTTTCTGGAAGAAATAAACGAATGTAAACAAAAATTCATATCCTTCCATCTTTATCGTGATGTAAGCGTTAAACATGGAAACTCGGTTCAAAAGAAAGGTCCAAAATGAAGTAAGTCAGCAGCTGAAAATCTATGTTTGCAGGTAGGACCGGTATATCAAAGCATGGTGACATTCAACAATCTTCTGGTGAGCCATTTTATTTGTATTATTTTATTATTTATTTTATGTGTGTGCATTCATCACTTCTTCTTCGCATGCAGATCCTTTCATTGAGACTTTTTGATTTACTTTTCTTTGCCAACATTTTTCCCAAATATTCAATTCTTCATGTCAACATGAAAACCGAAATGGTGAAGTTGCTGCCGGGACTGCTAACGCGAGGAGGATGGAGGGGGTATACCCCAGCAATTTTTGGGCTTTAACAGAAGAATTCATATTAGAACCTGTAGTATCTGCTCACCTTTAAATAGTTAACAAGATAAAACAATTCAGGCACTGAACAAAACAATTCAAATAAGTGCGTATAAATTAAAATCCTGGGTATCACATACAATATTAGTTGTGATTTTCGAGGTGTATTTTTTGTCTGCTGCTCAGAATTTGGCACACCTTACCGTTTTTCGCCTTTTTTTCTTATTAGCAGCGAATACCTCGCCCGTTGCGCCTACAGCAAAAGACCCACGCAGGCTCTTTTCGAGAAATGGTTCGCAAAGTCGTACTAGCAAATGAAAGCGCTTTTTCGTCAAGTCGTACTAGCAAATGAAAGCGCTTTTTCGTCAAGGGCTCATTTCACGATTGAAGTAGGTGAGCCACATAAAATGGTGGAATTAGGTATGGCATTTACGACGAACAGTTAACCAAATCGCACCATGGACGGGACCAGCGCAGCTACTGGCGCTTTCCATGGATCAGCTCCACTTTCTTACTGCATTCTACTGTATCAAGAAAGGAGGCGATTATTAAGCGGCAGTCGTGCTGCACATCATCGTGCCATCAGTGCGCAATGTACTTTAATGTACTTTGGAGAGTTCTTATTGGTTTTTTGTGTTTTTTGCTCTCTTCCGTTATGGGTCGGTCTAAACACCGCAATTCCCTATTAGCAATCCACACATACTTAATTGCGAAGTGTGGCTTCAATTGATTGAATTTGCTGACTTGGTTTACCTTACTCATTTTTTCTTATGCCTTAAAGCTTTGTTTAGGTAATGGTGAACGCCTCGTGTAACATATGCGTGTACATGCTGTTCTCCGAAAAATACCGTATGCTGTTGCGTCATTACGTATTTTGCGATTGGTCACGACAAGGCGAAATGCTTATCAGTTCGGTGGCCGGATGATAAGCTGATGTCACGCTGATCGTGTTGATGTTCCTAGTTATTTGTGTATAGAAAGAGGCATCGCTAAGCCGCGTCGTTGCCAATGTGTCTCTCAGCCAAATCGTCCAGCCTTATCTACGGGTTATTCTAGTTCGGCTTCTTTGCACGTTAACGCCACGAGTGAATAATTTTCCCCTCAGAACGCTTTTCTCTTTTCGAATTCTCTTGTGTATTTTGTATAATACAGCATATGTGCGTTTACAGTGTGATACCCTTGAGATCGGCATTTTCTCGTAATAATTTCTTTACTTGAGACGCTAAACGTCGAAACGGCCTGCTGCTGCTTTCACCGTCAGTTTTTCGAATGGTCTTTGCGATTTGTTGTATTTTGAGTCGAGAAACGTATTCGATCGTGTGATTTGCCTTCTCGGGTTTTCTCTATTACATACATATTTTGTTTGTTTGTCGATGCAGTGTAAAAATTGAGTGAATCAAATAAATATGTCAGAAATACGTTGGAATGATCATAGCTTCAGCCTTCCATATAAAATGATTGGAATGATGTTAATAAGAGCGTGAAGGAGACTCAAAGGCAGGCTCCAAGATTAGGAGAGCTCAGCTGTTCCATCCCCGATGCGGAAAGCAAGCGGATGAGGGTTGATGTCATGCCCCTTTTACGGCTCGAAAGTGGGCGGCAAACGTGGTGGAAGCTCGCCCCACCCAAGCAAACTCGTCCAAAATCCACCCTTCTCCATAACAAAGTGGAATGCGGCTGAAAGAGAGGGGTGATTTGTTGCGGCCGTATCCGAGCATTTGTTTATCATTTTATCCCAAAGCTTGCCTTATAGGCGATAGCTTCTGGAGTTCTGGAACGGTGTAGAAGAGACGCGGTAGTGTTCAATGGTACGCTAATGGCAAAAAAAGCCGAGAAATCTGTCAAGAATACACAAAGTAGTACCCCTTACCCGTTCAATTACGACCATGGATGAGCG
>MU874032.1:5831-16150 GCA_036418205.1 Ostertagia ostertagi | reverse complement strand
GTGCCATTGTTGCAAGGATGCTGGATTGTGTGCAAAACCCTTTACCTGAGGCTTTATTCAAGCTCGCACCTTTCTTTCCGTGTAAGTTTTCACACCAACAGGACACCATTTCATCTCAACCCAGAGTTCAGTGGTATATTTGCCTTGGCTTTTTCATAGCTTTTCAGCACTCACACATAGGCGTGATAAAGCGTCGTGACGATATTTGCACTGTGAAACTGATGGCTATATTTAGGCTAAAGCTATAACCGACATGTTTGATCAAAACGAATGTGATGTGGGCCAGAACTTTCAGCTTCACGGTTCAGGACAGATGTCGGCTAGCCGGCTAGATCACGTTATTATCTGTGCTGTAGTTAGTATTATTTGAAGCTAGTCAAAGTATACGGTGCTTCTGATGGTTATCCGTAATAGAAACACCCAGAAACGAAGAGCCACGGGCTCAATTCACACCTGGAACGAAGCATGTTGCTCATAACCCAGCATCCTTGTGAAAACTTCCGCATCGCGAACTGCGTCGGAAAACTGCGCTAAACAAAATAAAGCAATTCGGGAACGTGCTAGTGTTCTGTTCTTGTAGAAATCGATACACAGAGATAGTCGTGCTCGACAGCGGGAAGAAGAGGAGCGTCAACGGGAGATTCAGCGAGAACAAGTAGGTTCACTCTACTTTTCAGTGTTCATGCTTTCCATTTCAGAAGAGCGTGTTTTTCATCACTTGTATATTTTTGGTTTGAGCTTTCATAGGGGTAGAGTGCCGAGAACTATAGTGACTTTTCTTGTGGAAGCTAGAGGATGGGTTGGGAAAGGGATTTTCCGATTGAGTGGGCTTCGAATTGAGTAGTCTGGTGTCTATTGCGATCAACAATTACTTGCGTGTGGTATACGTAATTTGTACATAGGAATAGACAGAGAGCAGAGAACTGAAGGCGAAAGAGACATCCGGATTTCCGTGGTTTCCTGCAAGACATACTCGTTTTTTTTCAGGAACGACTGCAGGCCAAATATCCGATTCCGACGTTTGAGCAGATGTTGCGAGAAAAGCGGCGGAAGCAAGAAGAGGAAAGTCGAAAGCAAGCAGCTGGTGCTCTCGGTTTGGCCACTGCTGCCGCTGTAATATATTTCATAGTAAAGAAATTCTTCCGATAGTTCAAATAGTTTGTATAGTTTTCAGAGTATAGGAATTGGGTATGAATTACCTGCTATTTTTGTATCACTTGAAGTGGTGCAGATGAAATATTGCTCAACGATAGTCATTACTTGTTACTCGTTTAGTCTTGAACTTTCTCTGTCCCCCTTCCTTTCCTTAAATGTTCTTTGCATTCTAGTCGATTAGGATATTGGGAGGATATTCTGATATTCGTATTCTAGATTGTATTGGATGCGTCTGATAAAGCATGGATCCTTGTAATGATGTGCTACAATGTTACGCACTGGTTAAATATAAAGTTTTTCTACTTACAGTTAAGTTTTCCTAACCGAAATAAAAAGCTGTGGAGCGTGCGATGTCCATTTTCAATAGGAATATGAAAATAGCTGCGATTTTCGATGACATTAACCAAGTGCCAGAAAGCAGTAACTGTCATCGCCCAAACACCTAGGATTCACGAATGCAACACTGGTGTTAAGGCGCAGTTTCATTTATTTGAATAATATTGTTCTGCCACGAAGGTTCAGGATGCGTGGATCTGAGGTATAGGTCGAGGGAACAGACTCGTTCTGGCGTTCTTTTAATGTGCCACACCCTTTATCTCTTAAGCCTGAAATGAGAAGAGGTGTTTAATGAGAAATGATCCTTTACCGATAAACGGAGGGGATTTAAAATTCGGTTCCTTTCTTGATCTTAGATCTCTTTTCGCAGCTAGTGCTGTACAAATCAAAACATTCAGCATACCTGCTTGCACTGAAGAGATAAGCACACAAACCGAAGGCCAACCTCTATTTAGGAAAACGAGAAGAGCGTCGAGTGCAGACCACGCACCCCAAGAGAAAAGAAACAAAAAAGCCATGTTTTTCTTGGCCGTCGTCACATATGGTGTGTTGTCTGCGCTTGACGCTCTTCTCGTTTTCCGGAATAGAGGGTGTATATAAGGGCGACTGTGTTCAACGTGCTCAAAGTTTTATTTCCCAACTTTGAACGCTGAGAAATCAATTTTTAAACGAAATTTCAATGAGCTAATAACTTCTGGCTGGATACTTCAACCTGCAGAATTAACAGCACATCGTACCCGATGACGAAACTCCTCCATAGCTTCCAGCGAGAAAGAGTGGAAGTTTCTGTCAAGCGAACACGATGCGTCGTGCGCCTTTTTGAGCGCGTCCGCGTTAGTGGAAGGCTTCTGATGGCTTTGGAAAAACCCGACAAGCGTTCCTTCTATTCATCAAGAAAAACTTTATTAATTTTTAACTAGTAATATCTGTCTGCTTCTAGCTTTTTGCGTGCGTGTAACCAGTAAATTGAGGGCGAAGTTCACTATGAAAAAACTGTCCAGTGCAAATCAAGGTAGAGGTGGTAATTGATGCAGGGACGAAAATAAAACCAAGAAAAATCGCACCCATAGCTCGAAAAATGTACCCCATTTTGCCTGTTGATTCTCGCAAAGATGCGAGTCTCATTGCTGCTGCCCTCTTCAACGCAACGCTCTCTCTCTGCTAGAGAGGTCAGATTCAGACGGAGAAGGGATCGGTGGGCAGCGGGGCGGGCGTGGCCCTGCTAGGTCGCTGAGGGCATACCCTTCACTGCGACGCCCACATCGTCCCGCGCCCTCAGGCATCCTACTGCTTTTGCATTATATGAATTTTCCTTCGATACGATGTATTTCGTTGGAAATCGTTCTTTGCAAGCACCCATCCATAGTGTCTTCTTTGTTTACCTCTTGCTACGATAATGGCGACATTGTATGTTGCCCCAAGTTCCAGGATTGCTTACTTGCTGGCGCTTTCTCTGCACCGAAGAAATACTTAAGCATGTAGAAGAAAACAGAATTAGTTTATGCGGTTAACAGGCGATTGCAATACATGCAGGGCTGGTCCTATGTATGGTACTTTTTTGCCAAAATTTTCCAAGCACCATTGCATCCTTGCAAGAGAAGTTGAGGAGCGGGAGGGCGGGGTAAACCGCACGCTAGACACTCGGCCAAATTTTCTCAGCACGCTTCACCTCATCACACCTGAATTTCCGCTGTTCACCCTCAACACAACCCCCCCCCCCTCCAAAGTCCATCCCAGTTTTTTTACGCGTCTTTTTTATACTCCTTAGACGCAGACACATTTCGTGACCCTGTTGCTATCTGTAGCAACGTAGGTTGACCTGATACCATGGTTTCAGCTATGCTCGCACACAATTGCTAAGTTGCGTCCCGTTCAGCCTGCGTGCTTTCCTATTATGATGCTTTGTTCCCATACGAATTGAAATGTTTTCTTCAAAGGCATCGCTGTTAGACTCGCAACTAGGAGACCCGCCCTTATCAGCATCGCTCGCTGCTGTGGATGCGATAGCTGACCGTGCGTGGGCAGGCAGAGGTAATAGCGTCTCTTCATTGGGACAATAATATTCGTGGGGTGATTGACCTGCTTCCTTGCGTTAATCCACCGGCACCTAATCTCTCTCGCTTAATATTCCGCGTAACACGCGCTTGTAGGAAGACTGTTTTCGTGGAAAAACAATTTTTAGAGGCACGTCGACGTGATAAGGTTCTCGATGAGATAAAGCCACTACTTCTTCATGAACGGAAAGTGATAGAAACAATTTCACTTAAGTAGAAAATTTCTGAAGGATGGGGTAGTGGTGGGCACTGGACTGAGTTGGTACAATGAAGCGGCGAGTCCAGCATTGTATAATTCACGCTACTTGCGTGAAACATTCGCTGAAATCGAAAAACCCATCAAAAACACCCCCCTTACGACCCCTGTTCGCTCTTTTCCCTAACAATAAGGTAGTTCACCTTGCTCAATCCCTAATGCAACCCTCTTCCCAAAATTTCAAATGCGACCCCCTCTTTCGAATAGTGCGAACGTACGGTCGACCATGGTTGAAGCTCCCTAGGCCGATGTCAGACTTTGCGAATCGCGCGATTCGCTAGCGTCTGCGGTCGCGTCGCGGCCAGTGAATCACTCAATTGGCTGGTACCGCAACGCGACCGCGGACGCTAGCGAATCGCGCGATTCGCAAAGTCTGACATCGGCCTGAGGCTGCTGATCCCTTCTGAGATTGCCTCTCCCCTGGCTCCTCCCATCAATGGGTTACCAGCAGCATCATTGTTCGGTTATCATTTTGATAAGGTATTCCATTTCGACGCGTATGCTGTAACTTTCCGCTTTTTTCAGCAGCATCGTCATTCCGCCATGAACCGGGGAGCGTGCAAACAGAATCGCCGGGGAATGGCGTCCTCCGCGCGTCACCTGCGGCGCCGTTATGCGGCACTCTTTCAATGGGCGCGGCAATAATTGATTTTGTCGATTGGAGCAAGTAAATAGCTGCAGTACATTAATCAAGCAAACATTGAAGTCCATTTCGCTTGATGATATACCTTTTTCTTCCATAAAACTGCGGTCAGATTCGCGGAAAGCTCAGTTTAACATAAACCCTTAGAAAAAGAAGAGGGTTTCCGAAGTGCGTAAGCAGTTTCATTCCGCTCGGAATTCGTCCCTTCCGTCAGGCGATATATACTACTGTTTCACAATGAAAGGGTTCGAGAAAATTCCCGGACAAAAACTTTGTCAACCTAAGAAAGCGATTTTCTGGTCTGAATTCTGACTTTGCTGACGTTTTTCTATGCAGTAAAAACCTCAGCGAAGTCAGAATTCAGACCATTAAATCAGAATAAGCAAAAATCGGACCAAAACCCAAAATCATTCGCTTAATATCCGAAGGGGAAAAGGAAAAAGTTCTGCTGTAACCGAAATCACCCATATATTGACTGAATATGTTGAAGGGGAGTCGGTTTAGCCTCCCTTTAACGTTCACAATTGAGTGACGCCTGTAATGAAATGAATGAAACTCGTCCACCGCCATCGCGGCGTCGCGGCCGCGACCATAAGCGCGGGTCTCCGGACGATTCTGTTGCTACACGGCCTGGTTTTTTCTGCGAAATAAAGCTACGTACTAGAATGAGGTTATGATGGAAGGATAATCTCAGAGTGAATCCACCCACGATTACCTACTACACATAGGCGCCTGAAAAATGAATTCGGAAAACACAGACCTACATCATAAATAGTTAAAGAAAGTGTTCGCGATAAACGTGGGATACATGGAAAGCTACGTAGTGGATCTGGTTCGAGAACCAAGTCAAACCGACCGACACTGACGAATCAGGGGCGGACTTATCAATGGCGTGATAAGGCGCCAGAACCCACTACCATTTAGCAGCTACACCTAGAATCGGACGTGGAAGGAGTTGTAGTAGCAGCGTACTCGATATGATACGCTATCGTTATTGTCGGTTATCCTACTGAAGTCCACCGTATTTCAAGCACCCGCTCATCATATCATTACTTCCATGGGTCTACGCTCGTCCAGTTCAGCTCTTATCTCGAGTCTTTCAGTTGATGGCGCGCTGAACACAGCTTTACCTGGAGCCAGCGCGATCGCTTCTTTGCTGGGACAGTCGCAGTTACTTGAACGCATATAGATTTGCAATCCATTTGATTACAACGTATTGGCTCGAGATTTCAGCTAATGTTGAATAGAGTGAAGACAGGGCGCAGGATCAGGACGACACTTTTGCCAGCATGAAAATCATTGGGGGAGAATCAGGGATTTCAATTTGAAAATGGAAAACATAATTCAATCACGCTTGTGAAGTACCATACTACTTCTGCTGTGCTCTGATCAACTTCATGTGTAGATGAATCCTGACCGTTTGGCTCTTACAAAAGGAACACACTCTTTCATTTATGTTTACAAATCGGTAGACTATGACAGCGAAGTTGGAGTGCTATGCTATCATGCTTACGACAAGTGGAAACTAATGTTCAAAATTAGAGGGCATGAGCTCAGTTTTAACTCCATCCTGCAATCGAATATTTTTTGCCGTAATGGGCTCAAATGAGCTTCCTCCAAGAACTTGGTTTGATCATGAACAGAACTTTTTCTGAACATAAAATTGAAGGATAACATTTATTTGCTGTTTAAGATTTCATCTTCTCCTTCTGCAAAGTTTCATCTTTTCGTTGCACGTGTACCCACAGGGACACTTGGAACATGGTTGGCCCATCATGTAAAGAGGTATTCCTGCTTTAACGTGCCTAAAAAGAATCGTAAGCGTATTACATCCGACAACGCCTCTCTCGAAAAGTTGTTGACTCACGGTTTCTTGTAGATGCACATAACAGCATAATATTTCTCAGTAGCAAAAAGGTTCTTGCTGATGCGGCAGAGGTCTACGGCGCAACCGACTCGCGGCGTTCTTGCGTAGGCCATCTGGACAAACGTAGACAATTGAACGATCAATAATAAGCTATGAGAACAAACTGAGTGACGGTAATGAGATGTTTTTGGTCAACCTCATTCTTTTGGAAAGCAAACGATACCCCGTGGGTAATGCAAGCTATTCGTAGTCGGCTTGAGTCATGCATGCGCATGCCATCTTTGTTTTTTTTCAAGTGTTTTTTTTGATCAAGTGGGGACAAGGCACGAATCGAACAAGAACGAACACGAACGTTGAAGGCCACGGACGAGATTCGGTGCCATGAAGTGGTCCTTCCTTGAGTGAGAAAGAGGGGGGTCCCCAAGCGCAGGAGGCGACATTGTCGTAAGAGGGCTAACTTGCCAACATTAAGCATACCTATCCGACCGCCTACCGTGCCCTACCCGCTTCACTACACAATTATACACAATGCAATATATCTATTCAATGGGTTTTGCCCCACTTTATGCAACCATTGAGACAGAGCGCGATTTTACCCGCACCGAAAAAGCCCTAACATTCCGTGATCTTGAGTGGCAGAGGTATACAAAGGCATGAATCTTAGCATGAAAAGGAATTTGAGCGACGCTTGCATGAATGGGGATATAGCACGTATGCTATGTTTTTGTTTGTTTATTTACTCCGAAAGGAAAGCCGAAGATTGAATTAAACTGACAATTCAATGAGGTTTGGATAAGTAATTAACTGAAGCATATTTGATATCCTCCATGGACCACGACTGTCGTCAGTGATAGCATCGGCAATTATTGTCTATCGAATATATTAGCAAAAATGTCGGAGAAGTTGGACATACTTCCAAAAATGGTGCCAAGATGCAGCGCGCATAGCGTGGCCGTCAATGTTCAGGTGGCTTGACGAAATGTTTGACGCACATGCGCGTCGTGTAAATCTCGATGTTCGCTATTGCCTCACGTCGCTTATAATTTTGGTCAGTATAAGTTAGCAAGTGGATCAGCCTACACGTACCATAAAGAATGGCAGTGTCTTGAAGTCTTGCCACGTAGGCGTAACATCTTGAATAATGCGACCGTACAGGTGCGTATCCCACCACTCGCGCATCGCCTTAAGAACATACATATGCTTGAATGTTCAAATTAGGAACTCACTTAACTTGTTCACGACTCACTGCTAATAGTGCATCTATTGGAGACTTCAATGGCTTAAAGTTTATGACAGGCGTTCTGATATAGGCGTAATTTCGTCCTCTGTAATTGAATTTCGTCCTAGGTGGGATTTTCTTGCATAGGTCTCCGCGGACTGCTATCCTTTCCAGGTGGCAGGAGTATTGCTTAAAATTTGTGAGCGTTGCAAGTCTTGTCCTCCTCCCAGTAACAAGAAGTGATTACCAGTTCAATCATGTTCGCTGCTCTTGGAAAATTTCCATGACCTTTTCTTTTTGAGACTTTTCCCTTGGCAAGTAAACTTCTGAAGGAACGATTTGTCAAGCAGCCGATTTTCGCAACATTGTTCAAGAAGAAAAAGATATTGATCACCGTGAAGATAATTCTACGACGAAAGCTTTCAGGATAGCCTATGAGAAATATTTAGTTACAGTACTGAAGCGACCAAAGCACACGCATACACATATCGTCAATCTCACGAACCTTCGCTCGTTATGCCCATTGAGGACTGTTTGCCGCATTTTGTGACTCATAACACCGAATTTGCATCTACGTGGTGCATCTGAAAGGTACTGGTAGCAGCTCACCTTGAGTGCTGCTACCCTATGTAGATTAAATACAAAGGCATAATTCCTATTCATTGGATGACTGAGATGAGCGTATGTTGAGAAAAACAGTTACAAAAAATCAGCCTGTATTAGTCGGAGAAGTTTAGGAGCATCCTGCTCCCAAAGCGCAAACCTTCTGCACTGATTTGCACTCCGTAGTTAAGATGAATAGCCTGGAATTGCCAGAACTGGTTTGGCGTTTCTAGCAAGCGTGCAATGTGTCATTGTCTGTGACATACCAACAGAAAGGCGACGAGCATTTCGAGCTCCACAGTATCCCACGCAGTTGACCGAGAATTTTGTTTGTTACAGTAACGCTTCGGGCACAGCGGCATTTTTGCGTGAACTTCATCAAATTGTTTCCAAAACTCGTGAAAAGCCAGGTGTGCTCATTGGCATTACTAACATCAAAAATTATATGGTTCAATCATGGCTCATGAAATGATCATGGCTCACCAGCGAGGTATCAAAAAAGAAATCTGAAATGTCTGAAAAATGTATGTAGGTGAAGACAGGAACTTACCATCTAAAAACCTGATCCATCTCGTTGGTACATGCGAGATTAATTGGCCATCAGAGGATCAAGATCCCGTCGGTAGAAGTGTTAACCATTTTCAAAACCTGTGAGGTTCTGAAAAGGAGATGAGATGGAGACTTAAAACGACTGAAAATACTACATCTATCGCCATCTAAGAAATGCTTGCAAAACCAATGCTTTACAAGCGTGCTAGAATGCAGCAATAATAAGTTCTGATACTTCTCAAAAAATCATGTTAGGCTAGGTAAACGCACCTCTCTTTTCGCAGAGTTATTATGGTTGATAGTCCTTTAGATGACGGCGTTGCGGCCATTGATGTTTTACACGTTGACATATGAAAGATTACGAAAAAGGTTGCCGTAGTATGGCAGATGTCAATGGATCAAGCAGGATCATCCTAAGCAATGGTAGCTTTACAAAATTTCTAAAGACCATTTCAGTGGTCTTTCAGTGGTCTCTGGATAATTTGTGTGTAATCTAGTATACATAGCCTTCAGTGCGTTAAAAAGTTCATTTGTGACGTAATATCTTCAATTTCTCGAACAACAAATAAAAACAAAGGAGTAGATAAGAAGAAAAGCAGTAAGTTCACAAAAAAGGTGAAGCTTGTTTGCCATCAAGATAAAAATTACGCGAGCGGCGAAAAAGGTACCTCAGGTACATACCTCTCTTTTAGAACCGCCGTCACACTCGGCACAGCAATCGCGATCGCTCCATCGCTTGTCCGTCGCCGAGTGTGACGGCGGTCTTATGAAGCAGCATATTAAAAATAAACGAAAAAAATTAGATACTGAGCAGAGGACATCATTCATTGGAGGCATAGCGATTAACAACAAAAGGTGCTAGCTACTAACATCGATCGCGTTTTGAATGCATTGAATCCCGCACAATCCGCTTGCGTTTAGTTAGCGAAACTAGGCGCGGAGGCCGATCGAGGACAGATGAAGAAGGAAGAAGCACAGACTAGCCGCACTTGGAACGGACATTCCCGCATTCAAATTCAGGTATTGGATGCTGAGGTAGAGTTGGGATCTACTAGGCGTCGGTAGTCTGGTAGGATTACTCTGAAGGATGTGAAATGATACAGTTATGAAGTAAGAACGAGATTTTCATTACACTTACTCTTGCATTATCCATAATTCCCTTTAAATATGTGGATGACAAGGGCTGGAAGATTATGAATTTTTAGACTATTTCCTCTCTTCAGTTTACTGAAATTTCGTCGAAATTTATTCAATAAAAACATGGTGGTGTTTTTCGCATGCAACGAGTTCAGTCCTCAACCGTGACATCCTTCTTATTTAGAAAGGCTAAGGCAAGCATGATTAGCTTCAAGATTTGTGCTTCCTCATCAAAATAGTCTCGTTGCCTTTTCGAACCACTTTTTCGAATATGCGAGTTTTCAAACTTTCAATGAAATTAACTTCCATAAAGATGGTTCCGTTCAAAACTGTGTGTGTCTGGGAACTTTTAGCCTGTAATTATATTATAGTATTTTTTAAGAATGTTGATTTATGGTTTTGCCCATAAACCAGTATTGTTCTGGAAATTTCGCAAAGCGAAGTGTGACTAAGTGAAAAAGTTAAAGTAATTGCTAGAGCTTTCAGCCCCGGGGTTCAGT